>JAIUZE010013498.1:0-15025 GCA_022085475.1 Heliosperma pusillum
GAATCTGGCCAGGTTTAGACTAGGACCGTACTATTATCGTCGTGCTACCAGGAGGAAATTAGTCTACATAAACGAAATGTAGCATCGTGTATGAGTTCAGGGAAATGCTTTATCCCGTGGATGCCTTTTAATCATACTTGCCATGTACACGGTGCTAGTGCGTTTCATTTACCGTGATAGATGTCGTCTTTGTGCCGTCGTTCTTGAATGCGTGATTTCATGATATTATTCATGGTCATTGCAATGATTGGGAACCGTCAATGTATTGGTTCGTGAATGGATGATAATATGTTGGATTTATTGTGATCATCGCATGACTTGGCATGGTTTGTTTGTCGAGTCTCAATCTTATCAAACTTATAACGCTAACGGTGAGATGCAAGCCCTAGTGAGCGTATTCGGTTGCCTAAGAGTGTCTTCCCCGAGTCTTTGAATAACATGATGGATTCGGATTTGTATTCCATATGTTCTTATCATTATTTATCGAATTGCCTATTTATTTTTATCGTATCTCACATGTATATTCATATATGCATGATTTTACTTTTGTATTTCCTTCTATGTACGTTTAAGGTGATATGGCTGGGAGAACCCGGAGTTACTCCCCACTGATTGTGGCGTTCATGTTTTTCATGAATGAACAGGTTATTTGCATGGATGGCTTTTTGCTTATGCTATTTTGGGTTCGGGTGTGAGCTAGCAGGCGTTGTCCCTGGAAGATTAACCTCTAGTCGTTAATTAGCTAGTTTGCTAAACACTTGTTCTTTGCTAACATTTTGAGAGACTCCGTCTCTTTGTTATATTCCGTACTTAGTTTGTAATATTTTGACACTCCTCGTTTTATCTATCTTGCATGTATAAAAGTTTTTAAAATACCGTATTTCCGCTAATTAAATCACATGCTTGTATGTTTTATTTCCGCATTCGCGAGGGTTGTCACAATCATACCATAGGTTATGACTAGAGAAGTCAACAAAGATAAACAAATGCATACACAAGTGGTTCTACACTTTAATTCATATGATTAATATTCTCCTACAATCCAACAATGATGAAAAACCATACAAATTGATGAACTATAGTTGCTACCAATGTCTAGCCAAGTGAACAAAAGATTGAAATTCCTAAACTAGCAATAGATTAGAGATAAGACACACTAGGTGATCAAACTAGCAAGAACTATCAATAATCTTAAGAATGAATTGAGAATATAAATCAATATTCAAGAGATAATAACAAAGAATAAAAGACTCTACAAAACACTAGTTCATTTGCTTCAATTGCTTGACCTAAGATGAGAAAGTTAGTCTTCCATACAAAAAGTAAACAAACTATAAACTAGAACTTCTTTTTAATGTTTCTAATGATTTGAAGGTGGATGAAGTGTGTGTAATTTGATTAATACCATCTTCTTATATAATTCTTCAAAGGGAATCTTCATAAAGCCTATTAAAGCCTCATAAACTGTGAGCATAATTGCCGAATTAAAGGACAATTAAAAGAGTCGTCGGAATCCAATGCTGAGCCGCGCCCCGCGGCTGGTGAAACAGCCTTTTGCCACGCCTAGCGTCTTTCTTGTGTGACGCCTCCTCTTCTTTACTTGCTTCCGCGCTTTGACCTTCATCTTTGGGCCTTGACTTGTCTTTAGTCCACAATATTTTAACTCTTATCAACCCATTATTTGGCATGAATTTAGTCCAAGACGTAAGTGTAAAAGTATCCAAGTCACTTCCCAAACTCGGAATGCGATTCTCGAACATGACACCTACACATTAAACCAAAATTGCGTAGAAACACATCCAAACAATGCAACTACTACCAAAATGCATTGATGAGCTAAAATAACTTTAAATAGCATATATCAAGACTAAAGTAGCTAAGAATTGGGTTGATAAAGACGGTATAAAACCGTCACATCAAAATGTGATCTTACTTCATTTCTCAACCATTTCGAAAAACTTTTGTCATGGTTGCTCCAAACATCATCATAAGACGTGACATCAGGATATGTGAGTTTGATGTACGTCACAAATTCCCTATAAGACATGACATCAGGACATGTTTTCGTAATGTACGTATTACCTATAATATAATAATGAATTAATTTTATTTTTTTTTAAAATTAATTGTGTAATAATGAATCAATAACTTAATTTTTATAAGTCTCTAAAAATTGCCCACAGTTTCTTACCACATAAAAATGAGCTTCTTCAAACTCTTTTTCATTTAAGTAACTCGGTATACATTTCCCGGTAGTATTTCCCAAGTCATCATTGAACAACACGGGTATATTTGAATCTAGTTGGTTATCGGAATTCACACCAACCACCAAGTCCTTCGCTTTTGTGTCAATGCGATCTTCAAAATATAGGGAACAAAAATTTGAAATTTCCTCTAACAAAAAAGCGTTGCATATGGAACCCTCGACCCGAGCTTTGTTGCCAAACTTCTTTTTCAAATGATTAAGGAACCTCTCAAATGGATACATCCATCGATATTGAACTGGTCCTCCAACCTTCGCTTCATAAGGTAAGTGAATAGGTAAATGCTCCATTGAATTGAAGAAATAAGGGGTAAATATCATTTCTAACTTGCATAATATCTCCGCAATGTTTGCCATGGAATCAACTTTAATCGTAGAAGTACACAAGTTTCTAAAAAATTGGCTTATCTTAGTTATAGCATTCCAAGAATTCGTCGGGAGAAAATGTTTCAATGCAACAGGAATTAACCGTTCCATAAAGACATGACAATCATGACTTTTCATGGAATGCAAAACCAAATTTCTATGGTCAACACACCGACTCAAATCTGAAGCATAACCATCCAGGAATTTCAAACTAGCAACCCATTCGCATGAAGCCTTCTTCTCCGCTGTCTCCAAAACAAACCTAGATAATGGGTCGTTTCAAGCAATACTCAAGAAAGTCAGCTTTACCCTTCGGGCCAAATGAAGTTTTCTTTGTTACATTCATCACCGTGTTGATAAGCTATTCAAACAAGTTTTTCTCAATGTGCATAACATCTAAGTTGTGTCGAATCAACAATGACTTCCAATAAGGAAGTTCCCAGAATATGCTTTGTTTCCACCAACCTTCAGTTTTGTCATCTTTCAATCTTTTCATTTCTTCAGCAGAAGACTCGACAACTTTTGGTAAACCTTTTATCGAATCCCAGACCTCATCACCGGTTAATTTGATTGCAGCTGTGGTATTTTCAGTTTTCCTATTCTTTAGAAAATGCTTACAGTTTTTGCGGAAAGGATGATCAGGTTTCAAGAAAGCACGATGACAATCAAACCAACAAATCTTTCGACTATGTTTAAGAAAAAAGGATTTAGGATCTTTTTGAAGACAATAAGGACAAGCAAGGTATCCGGCGGTGGACTAACTAGAAAACATGCCATATGCAGGAAAATTATTGATCGTCCACAGTAATGCCACTTTTAATTGAAAATTACGTTTCTTAGAGATCGTAGGTATCCACACCGGTTTCCCAAAGTTCTTTCAACTCTTTGATCAACGGTTGGAGGTAGACATCCAGTTTTTCTTTAGGATTACTAGGACCTGGAACGATCATAGATAAGAACATAAATTGCCTCTTCATGCATAACCAAGGGGGTAAGTTGTACGAGGTGACAATCACAGGCCAACACGAGTAAGACTTCCCGAATTGGCCATAAGGTGAAAATCCATCTGTACACAAACCTAGGCGAACATTGCGAGGCTCACTTGCAAATTCTGGATGCTCTCTATCGAAATGTTTTCATGCTTCTCCATCACTTGGGTGTGCCATTGTCCCTCTTTCTCTTAATCGAGAGGGCTTCTCTTTAGCTAAAAACTGGTGCCAACTCATCTCACCTACTATCTGTTTGGTTGCAAATAGTCTTTGTAACCTTGGTGCAAGCGGGAAATAAGTCAGTGGTTTACAAGGTATTCGCTTTCGGCCACTTAAATTCTTTTTACCTTTATACCGAGAGACATGAGACTTGGTACATTCCTCAAGATTAGCATTTTCTTCCCAAAAAGGCATGCAACCGGTAGGACATGCATCCATTTTCACATGGGGTAGTTGGAGTCCCTTAAGCAAATTCTTAATCTCTTGAAAATTGCGCGGCATTTGATTATTTTTTGGAATAATGTTACTAATGAACGACACAAAACCATTGGCGCATCTAAGAGATAATTTCTTCTCACATTTGAGTGCTACCAACCTAGCAGCCGCTTGAAAAAAACTCATACTACTTCCCTCATACACTGGTTGTTCGGCTTTATTTAACAGTCTAAAAAAAGGAAGAAACTTGGGAATCTGGGGTTTCATAACAAACTTCTTCATCGCTAAGGTCGTCGGGATTAAGTCGAGCCTCCATTATTTCCTCAACATTATCACGTAATGCATCTTCAACCAACTCCCGGTAAGGATTCTCACTAACTACGATACTACTTGAACTCTCTTCGGTAGCCAGTTTCTCACTGTGATACTTCCATACATAATAATTATCAGTAAAACCATTCGACCATAGATGATTTTGAACCTCTGATTTCGATTTAAAAGCTAAGTTATCGTATTTCTTACATGGACACCTCATTTCACCGCCTAAATCCTTAAACTCACTAATTTGTTTCGCGAATTCAATAAACTATTTCACCCCATTTGCAAATATCAGCTTGGGTTTCTTTTTTTTTTCGTCTAATCTTTCATACATCCACTGTCGTTCTAATCTTTTCATGTTATTATCTACTATATACTAAATCAATAACATTTGAAGACTTTTCATTGGCTACTTAAATCTAGGGTATGAAAAGGTAAATAGGCCCACCTTACTCTCTTTCTTCTTTTATAATTAATTACTCTATCTTTTTCCTTCTTTCTTATTTCAATCTATTTCAAAGCCTACTATTTCTTCATTAATTCATTTATATATATTCTATGCAACAATTTTTATAAAATCCAATTTATACATGATATTATACAAATCTACTATATACTAAATCAATAACATTTGAAGACTTTTGATTGGCTGCTTAAATCTAGGGAATGAAAAGGTAAATAGGCCCACCTTACTCTCTTTCTTCTTTTATAATTAATTACTCTATCTTTTTCCTTCTTTCTTATTTCAATCTATTTCAAAGCCTACTATTTCTTCATTAATTCATTTATGTATATTCTATGCAACAATTTTTATAAAATCTAATTTATACATGATATTATACAAATAATTTGTAAAATATAAATCAATTAAAAAATTACAAATTAAAGCAAATAAAATTTTATTATTATAACGCGTATTATTACGACCCGTGCATTTTTTGCACGGGTTTAAAACTAGTGTATCTACATATCAATATATATGTGTTATATAAAATAGATTATCTTAATTAACAACAATGATAATCAATAATCACCCAATAAATTAAACATTTATTATCACCATTATATATATATATATATATATATATATATATATATATATAGATTTAGGATCCGGTGGAAACGACCACTCGGTGCAAAAAGTGGAAACGAACTAAAAACATTGGAATAAGTCTAACTACCTAAATAAACTTAATGAAGAACTTGCGTATAACAATAAAAAAATAAAACCCCACCTCGCAGCATTTTACAAGTTTCCTGCCATCATTATCATCAAACTAACAACCCCATATTTCAATCTAACTTAATCTCCCACATCCTTATTTGTATATCAGCCCCAACTCTTAATCGACCATCTCGCCAGAGCATAAAGCCACCTCCTCCTTCGCCGATCGTTGTGACGACGACGACCTTTGTTGGCTCTAAATGCGGTGGAAAGTGGAGCCATTGGTGTCTTGATTCGATTTTGATGTATATCCACCTTTTTAATTTGTAAGTTTTGTCGCCTAAGTTGCCTGACGTCTAGCCTGGTTACCGATTATGTGCCGGCGCCGTTGGTAATAGTGGTGGACGACAACTAATCTGTAATAATTTTTTATGTATCTAGACTAATCTTTGATGTACCCAGACTAATATTTGATGTACCTAGCCACAATTTCATGTAGATACACAAACATCGTTATTAGGTACATCAAAATTAGGTTGAGGTACATCAAAAGATAAACCATATGAACTAACTTTGATTGGCTTCCGACGACGAGTTAGGAGTGGTGGTATTCGTAGCTTTATTGTTGTTTGAGGAAGTGGTAGTGGTGCTTGTGCACGATTTCAGGTGAGTGAGTGATTATACCGTTACTATAAGTGAGTCAATTAAGACGCTGCTGTGAGTGAGTCAAGGACGACTCGCTGACGTCGATGATGGAGGTGTTTAAGTATTGCAGCGGTGTGACCTGATGGTGGCGGTGTTTGGTTATGGCGGGGTCTAGTGGTGGTGGTGGTAAATCGGGAGGAAGGAGATAAAGTTATTAGTGTAAATGGCAAGGATGAAGGATAGAAACATGTAGTTATGCACGTGAGTTTTTGAATAGTTAGTTCATTTGCACCGTTTCCACCGAGTGGTCGTTTGCACCGGATCTTGACTCTATATATATATATATATATATATATATATAGATATATATATATATATATATATAGATATATCTATATATAGATATATATATTTATGATATATATATATATATATATATATATATATATATATATAATTGTCAACAAGTAAAATTCATTTTCTTCAACTAGGTCCTTATCACTCCAACCTAAACCCATCAATCTACGTTTCAAGTCACTAGCAAACACCATTTGTGATTTATTAATGAGGAAAACATTCGGCAGCAATTCCCCTCTGTTCTCCAAATACACAGTGTTGAATATATATTTACTCAACATATGCATTCAGAGAACATTAAAGGAATTGTTACCGAACTTTTTCCTTATAAATAAATCACAAGTTATGTGTTTACTACCTAAGTGACTTGAAACGTAGAAAGACAGTCCCAAAACGGGGACTATTCAAAAATTACTCCTAACGAGTAATAACGAGTAATTTTTTAACGGGTACTAAGTCAATATCAACACATGTAATATTTTTAACATCCACAACATTTATTAAACTTATTTTAGCATCAACAACAACAACAATAACAACTAACAATTATTACACTAACATTTTAAAATGAAATTAGTTACTATCCTAAAGACAAACAAATTAGCTACTAACATTAAAATTAGCTCAATTGAACATGATTAAGACAATAATTAGCTACTATCCTAAATCAATTAAAGACAATCAAATTAACTGCTAACACTAATTATAATCTAACAACAACAATAATTTCATCATCAAAAATAATAATGGCGACTATCCTACGTCAATTAAAGACAAACAAATTATTAAGAAGGAAGGAGAAATTAAAATAAAGGTAAATATTTTACCTTGGGATCAATATAAGCAAACAAGGTGAATGGCAGCGAGGCGGCGGCAAGCAGCGGCGGTGGACGGTGGGAGGTAGCTAGTGGTGGTCGTCGGATGTACGACAAACAAAGTAATAAGGAACATATTAAATAACAAAAGGAGAAAAGAGAGAGAATAAATGAGTTAAATAAACTTAACAAGGATGTGGTGGTCAGAGAGTGGTAGCCGGAGGTTGTCGGAGGTGGTCGGAGTAGGAATGCGTCGGATTTTTTCGATTTGGGGGTTAGGTTTTGGGGAAAAATCGAATTGGGAATGAGGGATTATGTACTGACTGAATGTCCGTTAGTATGGTATATTACTGTCAGGATTTCCGTCAAGGGTTTTTTTTATTGTGGCTTGTGTTGACTAATGTGGGATTAGGTACTGACGGAAAATCCGTCAATATTTGTTATTACTGACAGAAATTTCGTCAGTGACCGTCAGTTAATTTTGCCGCATTTGACTTAGTCAACGCGCCATTTTCCACTGACGGATATTGACGGATAATCCGTCAGTAATACTTTTCCGTCAGTGTTCCGTCAGTATTCCGTCAGTTTGCCGAAAATACGGACGGAATATTTTTTCCGTCAGAGTGTCCGTCAGTTTGCCGAGTTAGTTTTATAGTGTAAGTAGATAGGTGATAAGCACGCACATCTATACTACACGAGTGATGGTGGGAGAAAGATGAGTTGATTATTTGGAATGGAAACTTCATTTGTTTTAAAATTAATTTATTTAATCCTATTGTTTAATGAGTCAGATTAATTAACTAATTGTCTTGAAATTATATGAAGTAGTGATCGGTTAAGTTAGAACTTAGTTCTGACTTGCCTTTGGACCACTTACTTCTCTTTATTCCAATTGTACAATATCATCGTCAATTTAATCTATGTTATCGTTTGGTCGTCATGTTAAATTGAGTTGAATGAAACAAATTAGAAATTACATCATACGAAAATTGAGTAAGGCAAAAATGAAAAGGATCGATTCGAACCATTTAATAAATTGCTCTCTTCCGAATACAAGGACCTCTCATGAAATGTTGAATACGTTCAACCAATCTAGCACACTGTAGTCCCAAATTAAGCCAACACAGGTATTCAGAATGATAATTTAACCCCTACTCGTAACTATAATGTGTTTCTTTAGTTAATATGCGATAAATAAATGTTAGTGGAGTCAGATGCATGAAAAAAGTAGTTAGAACGTTAATTAATACACAAATATACAAACGATGTTAGTTGTTAGTCTAAATATAAATGAAATAAAATAAAAAGAAGGGAAGAGAGACGAGTTTTGTAACACCTGCGAAATTTGGTATATGATTTCTTCTAAGTTAAATAACTGTTTTATTTATTATTTAGCTTTAGTTTAGTTTTAAATAGTATTTTATCTTATTTGGGTAGAAACTGTAAACATATTTTATAGGATCTTGATTAAAGCAATAATTACTGAAAGGTACTTACGTGGTGCAGCCATCAGATCTGATAATAAAGTTACTTGAGAAAGATAAAGAATAAACCCTTATTGCTTTGCCTTCTCCTGCCTTCCTTATTCTCTAATTCACTTACTCAATGTGTGTTTCTTAATATGAATGAATTAGGTTAAAGCTCAAACAGGTGTGCTTATATAGAGAGGTGACATGAGGGGCTTAATAGAATAAGTGGGCCTGATGTTAATAGCCTGTAAACATTAACCGTAATCCAATTAAACTAGGACTCCTATTAAAAACCCGAAACAATATATTTAACCATTATTTAATTAAGGCGACGGATATCAGTAATTAGGTCCACATCAAAGAGAATTAAATAATAATATAATAATTCTTACATTCTCCCACTTGGACCATATTACTGATTAAAACATAATGTCACGTTTAATTATAACATAAGGCGCGTAGACGGTTAAATGAACACATAATGGGTTTATCTTAATTACCCTGATTATCCCTGAACAACTGGTTGAGTCATGGTGGAGACACTACTATAAAAGAGAAGTGGTCCTTCCATGTACTACGGACCAATCACTTAGAATAATCAGTCTGTACAAGGAGCAAACATAATCCCCAAATAATGTCCTTGAGGAAAAGGACTAATTCTGTTAATCGTGCAACAATAATGTATACAATAACAATAATACGATACAGAAAAATTGTTCGGAAATCATCATCATAATAAAACATAAGTCGATTAATCAAAACATAAGTGTCATCATTACAAAGCACTAGCATGATCCAAACATAAACGAAAAGCCTTAATGATTATCCTCCAGACCCATATCAATAGCATGCTTCAAAAATGTCTTTGGAGGTAATCCCTTAGTTAAAGGATCTGCTATATTAGCACTAGTCATAATGTGCTCAATTGACACAGTGTTTTTCCGAACTTCCTCCTTAACTGACAAGTATTTCATTTCCATGTGCTTTATCCCTTTAGAATACTTGTCATTCTTCGAAAAGAAGACAGCTGCGGTATTATCACAATAAATTCTCAACGGCCTTGCAACAGAATGCATAATGCTAAGCCCTGAGAGAAAATTCCGCAACCATAAAGCTTGAATAGTAGCCTCAAAGCACGCTACAAATTCAACTTTCATAGTGGATGAGACAATAATTGTTTGTTTAGCACTTTTCCAGGAGATTGCTCCCCCAGCTAAAACAAACACATAACCAAAAGTGCTTTTCCTTGAGTCCACGCATCCACCAAAATCTGAGTCAACATATCCAATAACCCATTTCAGGATTGGACTGATATCGACCCAACATACCTACTGCAAAACTTATGTCAGGTCTTGTACAGACCTGCGCATACATTAAGCTTCCAACCAGAGATGCATAAGGAAAGTTTTTCATGGTATTTCGTTCTAGCTCAGTCTTAGGACACATACTTAAGCTGAACTTATCCCCTTTCTGAATAGGAACATCATTGGGATTACATTTTACCATGTTAAATCTTTCTAAAACTTTACTGATATAGGCTTTCTGAGACAACCCTAATGTCCTTTGTGATCTGTCTCAAGATATTTCCACCCCGATCACATAGGACGCCTCTCCCATATCTTTCATCTCAAAGTTGCTTGATAGGAAATCTTTAGTTTGACGTAATAGTCCCAAATCACTGCTTGCTATAAGTATGTCATCGACATATAAGACCAAAAATGCAAACTTACTCCCACTGATCTTCAGGTATATACACTGATCAACAGTGTTTTCTTGAAACCCAAAGGAGGTAATGGTATTATGGAACTTAATATACCATTGTCGAGAAGCTTGCTTAAGTCCATAAATGGACTTCTTTAATATACAGACTTTGTCCTCTTTGCCATCAATAATGAAGCCTTCAGGCTGAGCCATGTAGACTTCTTCTTCCAAACTCCCATTCAAGAATGCCGTTTTCACATCCATTTGATGTAGCTCTAAATCAAAATGAGCTACAAAAGCTAAAATGATCCGTAATGAATCCTTCTTAGAAACTGGAGAGAAGGTTTCATTATAATCAATGCCTTCTTTCTGATTAAAGCCTTTAGCTACCAGTCTGGCTTTATGTCGTTCAATATTACCCAAGGAGTCGCGCTTGGTCTTAAAGACCCACTTGCAGCCGACAGCCTTATGACCTACTGGTAAATTGACCAACTCCCAGACCTCATTCTTAGCCATAGACTCCATCTCTTCTTTCATGGCATTAATCCATTTATCGGAATCATTACAATTCATAGCTTGTGAAAACGTAACCGGATCATTATCAATACTAATGTCAAATTCACATTGTTGTAGATATACATAGTCATCTGAATAGTTGGCTTTCTAGGTCTTGTGGACCTTCTTAATACTATTTCAGGGGCTGTATCAACAACTTCAGTGGCAATGTTATCATTCGGGAGTGGAGGGTCATCAACGTTAGGTTCCACAGTATTGACTGGGTCAACATTATCATTATGTGGAACTTCATCAATTGAAATTGGGGGCAAAGAAGCTGGAATTGCCACCCTAACTTCATTGACTATGACATCCCTTACCTGATCACTCCCCCTAACTTCGCCATTCTCAAGGAATTTGGCATTTCCGGTTTCCACAATTCTTGTTTTGTGTGTAGGACAGTAAAACCTATACCCTTTAGACTTTTCTGGATAGCCGATAAAGAACCCACTAATGATTCTTTGATCGAGTTTTCTTTCTTGTGGATTATAAATGCGTGCCTCTGCTGGGCATCCCCATACATGCAAATGTTGGAGACTCGGTTTCCACCCTTTCCACAGTTCAAATGGTGTCTTTGAAACTGCCTTACTGGGAACCCGGTTTCCAACATACACAGCAGTCATAAGGGCATGCATCCACAACTTCATGGGTAAATTGGTACTACTCATCATTGTCCTTACAGCCTCTAATAGGGTTCGATTACGCCTCTCAGCTACACCATTCATCCATGGAGAACCAGGAGTTGTGTACTGAGGGACAATACCCAGACTTTCAAGGAGTTTTGCAAATGGACCAGGATATTGTCCTGATTCATCATATTTGCCATAATATTCACCATCTCTATCTGACCTTATGATTTTCACTTTCTTTCCCAATTGCCTTTCAACCTCCTTAATGTAAACCTCTAAGGCGTTTACTGATTGAGATTTTTCATGCAAAAGGTAAAGGTAACAATAACGTGAATAATCATCGATAAATGTGATGAAATATTTCTCTCCGCTCATGGAGGGAACATCAAATGGACCACAAATGTCTGTATGTATGTAAATTTCTAATAAAGCAGTGCTTCTTGTGGACCCTTTCTTGGTGTGTTTGGTTTGCTTATCTTTAATGCATTCCACACAGGTCCCAAAATCCGTAAAATCAAGAGAAGGTAACATATTGTTTTTAACCAATATGTTCATTCTTTCTCTTGAAATATGGGCCAAACGTTTATGCCACAAGAAGGAGGAACTTTCATTAGAGCCTGTATCTAGCCACCATGTATTAGAAGGAACTTCAACATAATTTGATTCGAAACATACTAAAGCCAAAGGCTTACCCTTC
The DNA here is from genome assembly GCA_022085475.1 of Heliosperma pusillum. NCBI lineage: Eukaryota > Viridiplantae > Streptophyta > Magnoliopsida > Caryophyllales > Caryophyllaceae > Heliosperma > Heliosperma pusillum. The sequence goes on from JAIUZE010013498.1 coordinate 12,405, forward strand.
TTTTCGAACCAATTCTTACGCTTTATGCAGTCTTGCTGAAAGTGCTCAGGTTTCTTACAGAAAGGCAACTTTCCTGCTTCTTAATTTCCTTCTTTATGCCAAATGCAGACGGTTTATCAGAAGGGCTTGACTTAATGCCCTTTCTGTTTCTAAACTTACCTTTAGATTTCCCGCTTACATGATGCACATGATGTGCCTGGGGTAAACCACCATTCTTACTTGAGGCATCAGCCTCATCTTTCTGTTTGATTCTTGCTGCTTCCTGAACCAGTTTATTGGTCAATTCATTAACACTCCAAATTTCTTTAACGGTGTTGTAATGAAGATGAAAAGCATCAAACTTATCTGGCAGAGAGTTGGTTATAAACTGGGCGAGGAACGGATCCTCAACTTTCATGCCCAGTTTTCCCAACTTAGCTGCCAGATTCGTCATGTGCAACACATGTTGCTGCATGGTGGTGACATTCTCATTATAATTAGCAGTGGTAAGTTCAGACATAAGCCTTCCAGCTACCGTTTTATCGGCAGTCTGAAAGCGTTCCTTAATGATTTCCATGTACTTACTGGCTGTAGTACAGCCTATCTCCGAAATGGAGGACTTAATGCTTAGTGCAGTGGTAAGTCGTAAGAACTTTAAGCAAAGACTGTCATGTTATTGAGAGAGCTTTGCAACGGTACTGCATTATGAATAATGCTCAGAACATTAGGCTTTGAGTTTATCACACAATAGCAATTATGACTAAGACTTGAGACTTAAATGAGTAACTCATAAACATTCATTAAGCAAGTGCAGTATCTGTGGACAACCTACGCATGCTTAATTACATAATCAAGTATACTCTCTTTAATGAGTGTTTCACTTTAATGTCAGGTTACCTGTGGGTAAAACCTTAATACAAGTTATTTCACCCCATTAGATGCTTAGTCGGATATTCACTGCATAATTTGAGTCCACTGTGGTGAACATCAACATAATGTGAATGCCCAATTTAATTACATTATGAGATCTGATCGCGTACGAGATGAAATCACTGTGGTGAATTTCAACTTGTCATAATGCGAAGGTCTCCTTTAATCGATACTTAAGATATAATTAATATTCAATAAGAATGTATGCTTAGTCGGATATTCACTGCATAATTTGAGTCCACTGTGGTGAACATCAACATAATGTGAATGCCCAATTACATTATGAGATCTGATCGCGTACGAGATGAAATCACTGTGGTGAATTTCAACTTGTCATAATGCGAAGGTCTCCTTTAATCGATACATAAGATATAATTAATCTTCAATAAGAATGTATGGTTAGTCGGATATTCACTGCATAATTTGAGTCCACTGTGTTGAACATCAACAAAATGTGAATGCCCAATTACATTATGAGATCTGATCGCGTACGAGATGAAATCACTGTGGTGAATTTCAACTCGTCATAATGCGAAGGTCTCCTTTAAGCATAATAACATAATATTATACGAGCATACAATGAAAACAAACCTTAAACATCGAACCAGACCTCGACCGAGTAAGACAACAGCTCGATCGAGTAGAAAATAAACAAAAGCATCTCGATCGAGAAAAACTTTAGCTTGATCGAGAACAAAGCAAAACAAGACCCCTCGATCGAGTACAACACTAGCTCGATCGAGGGCAAAGAAGAACAGTTTTACTCGATCGAGTAAACAATAGCTCAATCGAGCAGGATCAAGAGCATAAGGGCTCGATCGAGTAAGCAATAGCTCAATCGAGCAGAATCAAAAAAACATAAGGCTCGATCGAGTAAAGCATTAGCTCGATCGAGCAGAATCAAAAGCATAAGGCTCGATCGAGTAAAGCATTAGCTCGATCGAGCAACATTATTAATAAACCATCTCGATCGAGTGAAGCATTAGCTCGATCGAGTATGGTATAGATCATACGACATTCATACGCAACAATAATCATAATAAACCATACTAATCGAATTAGGGCAGCGCAAATCATCATCATAAATCATATAATAATCATCATAAATCATACAGAACGAAATAATTCGATTAGGGCAGCGGAAACGATTATGGTATAAGGATACAATATCTATCATAAGGGTATACAATCAATTATGAATGAATGGTACAACATCATGATTAAAGCATTAAATTCATTCATAAAAACATAATTAGAACATTAATCAGAATTACAACTATAATCACACCCATGCTCTGATACCACATGTAAACATAAATTATAGGATCTTGATTATAACGATAATTACTGAAAGGTACTTACGTGGTGCAGCCATCAGATCTGATAATAAAGTTCCTTGAGAAAGATAAAGAATAAACCCTTATTGCTTTGCCTTCTCCTACCTTCCTTATTCTCTAATTCACTTTCTTTCTGTGTGTTGCTGATATGAATGAATTAGGTTAAAGCACAAACAGGTGTACTTATATAGAGAGGTGGCAGGAGGGGCTTAATAGAATAAGTAGTCAGATATGTTAATGGCCTGTAAACATTAACCGTAATCCACTTAAACTAGGACTCCTATTAAAAACCCGAAACAATATATTTAACCATTATTTAATTAAGGCGACTGATATCAGTAATTAGGTCCACATAATAGAGAATTAAATAATAAT
>JAIUZE010013499.1:0-21346 GCA_022085475.1 Heliosperma pusillum
AAGTCCTTTTGAAACAGTTTATGGCACTAATCCTCTCATGCCTACAGACCTAGCACCAGTCAAAGGAAACAAGGCAAGCTATGATGCAAAGAAAAGAGTTGAGCAAATGATACAGATTCATGAGCAAGTCAAGAAGCAGATTGAAAGGTCCAATGAGTTGTACAAAGCTAGGTCCAAGGGGCCTAAGAAAGCAAGGGAATTCAAGGCAGGGGATCTTGTATGGTTGCATTTAAGAAAAGAGAGATTTCCAGACAAGAGGAGAAACAAGCTCATGCCAAGAGCTGATGGACCATTTGAGATATTGGAGAAGATAGGCACAAATGCTTACAAGGTGGATCTACCAGGAAGCTATGGTGTACATGGTACTTTCAATGTTGGAGACCTGAGTCCCTACCATGGTGAATCAGATGATGAAGGTGAGGAAGATTTGAGGGCAAATCCTTTTCAAGAAAAGGAGGTTGCAACGGGAGTATGTGACCAAGCCAAGACACGAGCCATGACACGAGCTCAAGACAAGACACAAACTCAAGACAAGACTCAACATCAAAACAACAACCTACATTCAGACAACACCATGACCAGCTATGACAATGTTCTATTCAGTCCAAGCCACAACCACTTCAAGCCTGCTAAGACAACACCACCACAACCAGAACAAAGCCTAGCCATCCACTTCCCAAGACTAGGCCACAACAAAGCTCAGCCAACAGCCCAACAAACCCAACACAACAAAAACAGCCCCCAGCCAAAAACAGCCTATCACAGCCTTTCTAAACAAGGTCCATGGGGCCCCACACAATCAAACAAGCCTAACCAACCCTCAAACCTATGTCTTGGGAAGGTCCTCTACAACTTTCCCCAGGACTTCCCTCCCCAGAAACAAACACACAAAGAGTTAGCTTAGGGACAACTTCAGACTGTCCAGATTTCAGCCTTTTTGCAGTAGTTAACATGTCACTATCAAACTTTCCTTTTATGATCAAACAAACTCGAGGGCCTTTTAGAAGGACCTTTGGCATCCATCCCACTTCAGTTGAGCTCAAGAATCAAGCTCAGAAGTCCACCCCTCCACCAGTTTCAACCCCAACAAACCCATTAAGGCAGATTGTCCTATTAGAATTACTTTTCTGTTTTATCTACTTTATGTCAGTTTCCTGCAAGTTTGTAGCTGTTATTTTGTTTCATGTTGTAAGCCTTTGTGGCCCTAGATATCTCCTAACGTCTGAGTTGTATCCTTGTTGCCTATATAAGGCCTTTACCTAATGAAATGCAAACCAGATTTGAAGTAAAACATAAAACTGAAACCTTGTTTCTGTTGCATCTCTTGGCTGTGTGCTTGAGACAACTTCCTTTGCTTTGTGCTTGGAAGTGAGCTTGGGTCCTTAGCTGTGTGCTGGGATCAAGGTTCAACCCTCAACCATTGGCTTTGTGCTTTGGTTAAGGTCCTATCCTTGTTCTTTAACAATCAATTCAAACAGAAACAGAGTACTTGCAAGTGTCTTAATCTTAGCTCAATTTGTCATTGTTTAGTTGTCTTTTCTGAATAGTTTCAGTGCAGCTTGTGTCTTGCCTTGATCATGTACTCCCGTTGCAATTACTTTCAACTTGGATAATGCCATGAAACATCCCATGTTAGAAGAGACATGTCAAAAAGTCGATATTGTTGATATAACTATTGATGACTGTCTTTCTTTATTTTTGAATAGAGATCCTCTAGAGATCGCCTTAATTTCCATCACTGCTGAAGCTGGAAGCTCACGGAGTGAAGAAGTAGTTGAGATGGAAAAACTGCTGACAGGAGAGAATTGCAAGTTACAGAAGGTTTATAGCTTAGGTAACCCCACTAAGGTTACCGAGGTAAAGAAACCTGAACTTAAACCCCTCCCCTCTCATCTTAAATATGTTTTTCTTGATTCCCATGAGATGAATCCTGTAATTGTCAGTGCTAACCTATTTGAAAGCCAACTTACTGATTTGTTGGTGATTTTAAAAAAGCACAAAAAGGCTATAGGTTATAGCATTGACGATCTACAAGGTATTAGTCCTGACTTTTGTATGCACCGTATCCACTTAGAAAAAGACCATAAACCTTGTAGGCAGGATCAACGTCGTTTGAACCCCACTATGCAAGAGGTAGTTAGAAACGAGGTGCAGAAATTGTTAGATGCAGGAATCATTTATGCTTTTTCTGATTCAAAGTGGGTCAGTCCTGTTCAGGTAGTCCCTAAAAAGGGAGGGACTACGGTCGTCATTAATGAGAAAAACGAGCTCCTATCTACTAGACTAGTGTCAGGGTTGAGGATGTGTATTGATTATAGGAGGCTGAATGTAGCCACTAGGAAAGACCACTTCCCTCTTCCCTACATTGACCAAATGTTAGCGTCTAGCGTGTCATAAATATTTTTGTTATCTAGACGGCTACTCGGGATTCTTTCAAATCCCCATTCATCCTGACGATCAGGAAAAGACAACCTTCACATGCCCTTATGGTGTCTTTGCTTACCGAAGAATGCCTTTTGGGTTATGTAATGCCCCCGCCACCTTTCAACGTTGTATGATGGCTATTTTTTCTGATTATATCGAGTCTATTATGGTGGTCTTCATGGATGACTTGAGTGTTTACGGGACCGATTTTGATAGTTGTTTAGCTAATCTGACTAAAGTCTTACAACGTTGTGAGAAAAGCAATCTTGTGTTAAACTGGGAAAAGTGCCACTTCATGGTAACTGAAGGGGTGGTACTTGGTCATTTGGTGTCTGGACGAGGCATCCAAGTGGATAAGGCTAAAGTGGAAGTGGTTGAGCAATTACCGTACCCGGTGAATGTTAAAAGTGTTAGAAGTTTCCTTGGTCATGCGGGGTTCTACCGCCGTTTTATTATGGATTTTTCAAAAATTGCTCAACCAATGACTAAGCTTCTCCATAAGGATGCTCCGTTTGTCTTTAGTGATGAGTGTGTTAATTCTTTTGACAGGAGTAAACAAGCTCTAATCTCAGCTCCTATTATCCAGTCTCCTGATTGGACATTGCGGTTTGAGATAATGTGTGATGCTAGTGACTATGCAGTTGGGGCTGTTTTGGGGCAAAGGAAGGATAAGGTGCTACATGAAATTTACTATGCTAGTAAGAATTTGGATGATGCGCAAGTTAACTATGGTACCACTGAGAAAGAGTTACTTGCGGTTGTCTTTCCTTTGGATAAGTTTAGAGCCTATCTTGTGGATTCTAAGGTGATAGTCTATACTTGTTGGCTAAGAAGGAAGCCAAACCTAGGCTTATTCGTTGGATCTTGTTGCTACAAGAATTTGATTTGGAGATCCGGGATAAGTCAGGTGCAGAGAATGTGGTTGCTGACCATTTGTCTCGATTACGGTTTGAAGAGGGAGATTTCATTCCCATTGATGATTCGTTTGCTGATGATCATCTTCTTCCCATTACCATGGAGACTCCATGGTTTGCCGATTATGCCAACTTTTTGGTTGGGGGAATTATGCCTCCAGATCAATCTTATCAGCAAAAGAAGAGGTTTCAACACGATGTCAAGAGGTATTTTTGGGATGATCCTTATCTATTCCGGGAATGTGCCGACGGCATTTATCGACGATGTATTCCAGAGGGTGAGGTACATACCATCCTTTCTCATTGTCACTCTTCTTCATATGGCGGTCATCATGGTCACTCAAGGGCATTTGCTAAAGTTATGCAGTCGGGTTTTTACTGGCCGACTATTCTCAAGGATGCTATTACTTTTGTCCGTTTTTGTGACGCATGTCAAAGGACGGGAAACATTTCGCAAAGGCATGAGATGCCTCAAACGGGTATTTTGGAAGTTGAGATATTCGATGTTTGGGGTATTGACTACCAAGGGCCATTCCCATCTTCCCATGGTAACCAATATATTCTAATAACAGTTGATTATGTCTCCAAATGGGTGGAAGCCATTGCCACTCCCACTTGTGATGCCAAAGCAGTTATTAAACTGTTTCAGAAGATCATTTTCCCACGATTTGGGGTTCCTCGTGCTCTCATTAACGATGGAGGAAAGCATTTCAATGAACGCCATCTTAACTCTTTATTGAAGAAATATGGCGTTACACATCGTCGGGGGTTAAGTTATCATCCGCAGACAAGTGGTCAGGTAGAGGTTTCTAATAGGGAGATTAAATCTATCCTTGAGAAAGTTGTGAGTAGATCTAGGAAGGATTGGAGTCGTAAGCTCGATGACACTTTATGGGCTTACCGAACTGCTTTTAAGACTCCAATTGGTGCTTCCCCATACCGGTTAGTCTATGGCAAGGCGTGCCATTTACCGGTAGAACTTGAGCATAGGGCTATGTGGGCCATAAACGACTTATGCAATTGAACGAGCTTGATGAGTTTCGATTGCATGCCTATGATAGTGCTCGGGTTTACAAGGAGAAGACCAAGAAGTGGCATGACAAGCATATCATGGTGCGGGAATTTAAAATTGGTGATAAAGTATTATTATTTAACTCCCGTTTGCGTTTGTTTCAAGGTAGACTCAAGTCCAGATGGTCGAGACCGTTCACAGTTACCGAGGTAAACAAGTTTGGGTCGGTTACGCTACAAACCGACAACGGTGATATTTTCAAAGTCAATGGTCAACGCTTGAAGATCTACTACGATAGAGCATTTATAAGAGTGATAGAGCCCGTCGACCTTTTCACTCTTGATAAATTCCCATGACTTTGAGGTAACACGGTCGTGCGGGACCGATATAAACCAGCGCTAACCGGGAGGCAACCCGACATTTATTTGTAATTCCTTTGTAAATTTTATTTCCATTAGCGTAGTTATTAATGTTATAGTTAAATTAGATTTAGTTTGGATAGTTAATATAGTTGTGCTTTCTTGAGTGCGGTGAGGGAGCGATCTAACAATTTCTTTGAGTGGTTGCAGCTAATACAATTGGAAGTCGCTTTAATAATGAAGAACAAAAAGAAAAGAAAGGAGGAAAGAAAAGAAAACGAGGAAAACAAGGATATTCTAGGTTGCTCGATCGAACAAACCTGGCGCTCGAACTAGTTTTAGGTACACACCAATATCAGCCAATCGAGCAAAGTTGAAACTCTAGAATTTTTGGGTTGCTCGATCGAGCAGGCTCCCCTTGCTCGATCGAGTCGCCTGGTTCAGACCGGCCGCGAGGCTCCTTAAGCAGGTTTTCCCAATTTCTATTTCATTCTTCTTCAATTTTCGGCTCCTCTTTGCAACGGGAGTATGTGACCAAGCCAAGACACGAGCCATGACACGAGCTCAAGACAAGACACAAACTCAAGACAAGACTCAACATCAAAACAACAACCTACATTCAGACAACACCATGACCAGCTATGACAATGTTCTATTCAGTCCAAGCCACAACCACTTCAAGCCTGCTAAGACAACACCACCACAACCAGAACAAAGCCTAGCCATCCACTTCCCAAGACTAGGCCACAACAAAGCTCAGCCAACAGCCCAACAAACCCAACACAACAAAAACAGCCCCCAGCCAAAAACAGCCTATCACAGCCTTTCTAAACAAGGTCCATGGGGCCCCACACAATCAAACAAGCCTAACCAACCCTCAAACCTATGTCTTGGGAAGGTCCTCTACAACTTTCCCCAGGACTTCCCTCCCCAGAAACAAACACACAAAGAGTTAGCTTAGGGACAACTTCAGACTGTCCAGATTTCAGCCTTTTTGCAGTAGTTAACATGTCACTATCAAACTTTCCTTTTATGATCAAACAAACTCGAGGGCCTTTTAGAAGGACCTTTGGCATCCATCCCACTTCAGTTGAGCTCAAGAATCAAGCTCAGAAGTCCACCCCTCCACCAGTTTCAACCCCAACAAACCCATTAAGGCAGATTGTCCTATTAGAATTACTTTTCTGCTTTATCTACTTTATGTCAGTTTCCTGCAAGTTTGTAGCTGTTATTTTGTTTCATGTTGTAAGCCTTTGTGGCCCTAGATATCTCCTAACGTCTGAGTTGTATCCTTGTTGCCTATATAAGGCCTTTACCTAATGAAATGCAAACCAGATTTGAAGTAAAACATAAAACTGAAACCTTGTTTCTGTTGCATCTCTTGGCTGTGTGCTTGAGACAACTTCCTTTGCTTTGTGCTTGGAAGTGAGCTTGGGTCCTTAGCTGTGTGCTGGGATCAAGGTTCAACCCTCAACCATTGGCTTTGTGCTTTGGTTAAGGTCCTATCCTTGTTCTTTAACAATCAATTCAAACAGAAACAGAGTACTTGCAAGTGTCTTAATCTTAGCTCAATTTGTCATTGTTTAGTTGTCTTTTCTGAATAGTTTCAGTGCAAATTGGTTATCAGAGCTTTGGTTTGTGAGTTCATCTACCTAACTACATTAAAAACACAAAATACAACCATGAGTGAAGAGAGAATCACAGGTATTGAAAACACAGTTCAAGATCTTGTCAGAACTGTAATGGAGGTCTCTAGATCTGTCAATGAACTCCTTGAGGGCCAACAGAACAATGATACAAGGGGAGGCAGAGGTCGAGGAAGAGGAGCACCTTTCCCACAAGGTGGAGTAAGGAGGAGACAACCTGTAGATCAGTTTGAAATGTCAGATTCAGATGGCTCAGATCACAGTCTTCTCAGACACCAAGACAAAGATATCAAGGTAGAGATTCCTGACTTTCTAGGTAGCTTGAACCCTGATGATTTCTTAGATTGGCTAAGGTCTGTAGAAAGAGTCTTTGAGTTTAAAGGATACACTGATAGAAAGGCTTTTAAGGTTGCTATCATGAAACTAAAAGGCTATGCCTCACTTTGGTATGAAAACATGAAAACCTTGAGGGTTAGAGAAGGGAAAGAACCTGTAAAGTCATGGCTCAAACTGAAAAAGAAAATGAGAGCTAAGTTTGTCTCTAGGGACTACACTCAAGACATGTTCATTAAGCTTACTCACCTAAAGCAAGACCAAAGACCTTTAGAGTCCTACCTAAGAGACTTTGAACAACTCACTTTGCAATGTGAGGTTGTTGAGAAATCTGAACAAAAGATAGCAAGGTTCTTAGAGGGGTTGGATGAAAGGATAGCTAGCAAAGTCAGGCTACAAAACATATACTCCTTTGAGGAAGCTGTCAACTTGTCTTTAAGGGTAGAAAAATTGGGAAAAGGAAAGGCCAGTGCTTCTAAGACACCTTCCAGAACCCCCACCTTCAAACCTTTTGTAGGAGTTAAGATAGGAGAACCTGTGGTTCCTGTTAAGACTCCTTTCAACCTTGATAAAGGCAAGGCTGTTGAGGCAGGCCAAAGGAAGACTACCCCTCTCAAAAAGTGCTTTCAATGTCAAGGGTATGGACATTTTGCTAGAGAATGTCCATCTAAAAGGGCTCTGAGTACCCTAGAAGTAATCCATTGGGGAGATGATGAAGTGTTGGTCTGTGATGAAGAGATGGAAGAGCCTGAGGTAGAGGCTAGTGAGGAGTTGATAGAGCCTGATGCAGGGTTAAGTTTGGTAACATGGAGGGTAATGCATACTCAACCACAACCTTTGGAAGAGGACCAAAGACACCAGATCTTTAGGACCAGATGTACCATCAAGGGTAGAGTATGTAACCTCATTATTGATGGGGGAAGCTGCACTAATGTGGCCTCCAAAACACTGATAGACAAGCTAGCTCTACCCACCAAAGACCACCCCCTACCTTACAAACTCAGATGGCTAAACAAAGGGGCTGAGATCAAGGTGGATAAACAATGTGTTATACCTTTCTCAATTGGTAAAGGGTATGTGGATGAGAGTCTTTGTGATGTTCTACCTATGGATGCATGTCACCTTCTGCTTGGGAGACCATGGGAGTTTGATAGGGATGCCATACACCATGGGAGAGACAACACTTACACCTTCAAGTATGGGAAGAAGAAGATCACCCTAGCACCTTTACCACCTGCTTTAAAGATCAACCCAAACCCCATGAGTGAGGCTTCCAAAGAAGTCATGTTGATAAGTGAATCAGAAATAGCACAAGAGCTAAGTGAGCTACAACCTGTATACATATTGCTAGTCAAGGAGACTGGGATGAGTATCATTGATATCCCTGAAGAGGTCAAATCTATCCTAGAAAGTTATGGTGATGTCTTCCCTACTGAGCTTCCTAGTGGACTGCCACCACTTAGAGGGATAGAGCACCACATTGACCTAGTGCCTGGAGCTATCTTACCCAACAAGCCAGCCTACAGGAGTGACCCTAAGGCTACACAAGAGCTCCAACTTCAAGTAGGTGAACTACTCAACAAGGGCTATGTCAGAGAGTCCCTCAGTCCTTGTGCTGTACCAGCCTTGCTTGTGCCAAAGAAGGATGGGACTTGGCGTATGTGTATTGATAGTAGGGCCATCAACAACATTACCATCAAGTATAGGTTTCCCATACCTAGACTTAATGATATTCTGGATGAGCTAAGTGGGGCTCAAGTGTTCACTAAGATTGATCTAGGCAGGGCTACCACCAAGTGAGGATAAGAGCAGGGGATGAATGGAAGACAGCTTTCAAGACTAAACATGGGCTCTATGAATGGCTGGTGATGCCTTTTGGGTTGTCTAATGCCCCTAGCACCTTCATGAGGTTGATGACAGAGGTCCTAAGGCCTTACTTAGGCAAGTGTGTAGTGGTTTACTTTGATGATATTCTTATTTACAGTTCAACTAAGGGAGAACATTTGCAACATCTGAAGTTGTTGTTTGAGGTCCTAAGAGAAAACAAGTTGTATGGCAAGCTAGAGAAGTGCACCTTCATGCAGCCTGAGGTTTACTTCCTTGGGTTCATCATCTCTAAGAAAGGGGTAGCAGTTGATCCTGAGAAAGTGCAAGCAATCAAGGAATGGCCCATTCCCCAAACTGTTACTGATGTAAGAAGTTTCCATGGGTTGGCATCTTTCTATAGGAGGTTCATACAAGGGTTTAGTTCAATCATGGCCCCTATTACTGAGTGCATGAAGAAGGGAGAGTTCAAGTGGAATGAGAAGGCTGAAAGGTCCTTCAATCTGATCAAAGAGCTATTGTGCAAGTCTCCAATATTGGTTCTACCAGACTTTAACAAACTCTTTGAGGTAGAGTGTGATGCCAGTGGTCTTGGCATAGGAGCTGTGCTTACTCAAGAAAAGAAACCTGTGGCATACTTTAGTGAGAAGCTAAATGGGGCCAAGCTTAACTATTCCACATATGACAAGGAATTCTATGCCATTGTGAGGGCATTGAATCATTGGGGACACTACTTGAAGCCTAAGCCTTTTGTGCTTCATTCTGATCATGAGGCTCTCAAATACATCAATGGACAACACAAACTCAACCCCAGGCATGCCAAATGGGTAGAGTTCTTGCAATCCTTCTCATTCTCCAGCAAGTACATAGAAGGTAAGAACAATGTTGTAGCTGATGCATTGTCTAGAAGGTCTGTAATGTTGACCTTCATGGAGCAAAGGGTGTTGGGGTTTGAATTTATGAAAGAGCTCTATCAAGAGGACCCAGACTTCAAGCATGAATGGGAGGTACACCAAGAAGGGCAAGTCAAGAAAGGGAGCAAGTACACAGCTCAAGAAGGATACTTATTCTATGGAAACAAACTGTGTGTGCCTAAGGGACCTTATAGGGGACTACTGGTCAAAGAGGTTCACTCCAATGGCCTTGCTGGTCACTTTGGGGTACAGAAGACCTATGACATCTTACAAGATCAGTTCTATTGGCCTAAGATGCTCAGTGATGTGCAAGATGCCCTCAAGAGATGCAGATCTTGTCAACTAGCCAAGGCACACTTTCAAGCAGGCCCTTACACACCACTTCCAGTACCCAACAAGCCATGGGAAGACCTCAGTATGGACTTTATTGTAGCCTTACCTAGAACTCAAAGGGGAAAAGATTCAATCATGGTGGTTGTAGATAGATTCAGCAAGATGGCACATTTCATTGCTTGTAAGAAGACTGAGGATGCATTGGGGGTAGCTGAACTATACTTTAGGGAGGTTGTCAAGTTACATGGGGTCCCTAGAAGCATTGTCTCAGATAGAGACACAAAGTTCATGAGCCATTTCTGGAGAACCTTGTGGAAGCTGTTGAAGACCAGGTTATTGTTTAGTACTTCTCACCATCCCCAAACTGATGGGCAGACAGAAGTCACTAACAGAACACTAGGGAAGATCTTAAGGAGCATTGTTTCTAAGTCATTAAAAGATTGGGACCTCAAGCTAGCACAAGCTGAATTTGCCTTCAACAGAGCTCCCTCCAGCAGCACAGGTAAAAGTCCTTTTGAAACAGTTTATGGCACTAATCCTCTCATGCCTACAGACCTAGCACCAGTCAAAGGAAACAAGGCAAGCTATGATGCAAAGAAAAGAGTTGAGCAAATGATACAGATTCATGAGCAAGTCAAGAAGCAGATTGAAAGGTCCAATGAGTTGTACAAAGCTAGGTCCAAGGGGCCTAAGAAAGCAAGGGAATTCAAGGCAGGGGATCTTGTATGGTTGCATTTAAGAAAAGAGAGATTTCCAGACAAGAGGAGAAACAAGCTCATGCCAAGAGCTGATGGACCATTTGAGATATTGGAGAAGATAGGCACCAATGCTTACAAGGTGGATCTACCAGGAAGCTATGGTGTACATGGTACTTTCAATGTTGGAGACCTGAGTCCTTACCATGGTGAATCAGATGATGAAGGTGAGGAAGATTTGAGGGCAAATCCTTTTCAAGAAAAGGAGGTTGCAACGGGAGTATGTGACCAAGCCAAGACACGAGCCATGACACGAGCTCAAGACAAGACACAAACTCAAGACAAGACTCAACATCAAAACAACAACCTACATTCAGACAACACCATGACCAGCTATGACAATGTTCTATTCAGTCCAAGCCACAACCACTTCAAGCCTGCTAAGACAACACCACCACAACCAGAACAAAGCCTAGCCATCCACTTCCCAAGACTAGGCCACAACAAAGCTCAGCCAACAGCCCAACAAACCCAACACAACAAAAACAGCCCCCAGCCAAAAACAGCCTATCACAGCCTTTCTAAACAAGGTCCATGGGGCCCCACACAATCAAACAAGCCTAACCAACCCTCAAACCTATGTCTTGGGAAGGTCCTCTACAACTTTCCCCAGGACTTCCCTCCCCAGAAACAAACACACAAAGAGTTAGCTTAGGGACAACTTCAGACTGTCCAGATTTCAGCCTTTTTGCAGTAGTTAACATGTCACTATCAAACTTTCCTTTTATGATCAAACAAACTCGAGGGCCTTTTAGAAGGACCTTTGGCATCCATCCCACTTCAGTTGAGCTCAAGAATCAAGCTCAGAAGTCCACCCCTCCACCAGTTTCAACCCCAACAAACCCATTAAGGCAGATTGTCCTATTAGAATTACTTTTCTGCTTTATCTACTTTATGTCAGTTTCCTGCAAGTTTGTAGCTGTTATTTTGTTTCATGTTGTAAGCCTTTGTGGCCCTAGATATCTCCTAACGTCTGAGTTGTATCCTTGTTGCCTATATAAGGCCTTTACCTAATGAAATGCAAATCAGATTTGAAGTAAAACATAAAACTGAAACCTTGTTTCTGTTGCATCTCTTGGCTGTGTGCTTGAGACAACTTCCTTTGCTTTGTGCTTGGAAGTGAGCTTGGGTCCTTAGCTGTGTGCTGGGATCAAGGTTCAACCCTCAACCATTGGCTTTGTGCTTTGGTTAAGGTCCTATCCTTGTTCTTTAACAATCAATTCAAACAGAAACAGAGTACTTGCAAGTGTCTTAATCTTAGCTCAATTTGTCATTGTTTAGTTGTCTTTTCTGAATAGTTTCAGTGCACTCTTTCTTCTCCCTCACCCTTATTCTCTCATAAATCTCCTTCAATCAACTGTAAATCATCAATTCATCATTAATTCATCATCTAGCTAGCATTAACAAATCATTATTCTACTTGTTTTAAGTTCAATTTGTGAAGAAATTGGTGTTCTTGCCCCTTATTTTGCCCAAATCGTGAATCTAGGGTTTGCTTCTTATTAATTCAATTTTGTGCTTCTAATTCATTGTTGTTGCTTCCTAGCTTTGTTCTTTAGTAATGAATCACTATTGCATTACTAATTGCTCCGTCTTTCTTGCGTTTTAGACTCAATTTTGAATTTTTTTCGAGTTAGGGTTTGCCAATCCGTGTTTTGAGCATAAAGTTGTGTTTGTTGTGTTTTATTTACTTCAAATAGCCATGTCTAGACAAGTAGGAACTAGCAAGCGTCGTAGAGAACCCCGTCTTGTTCGACAACCCGAAATAGAAGCGATTCCGAGTAACCCCACTTACCCTTGGATCGTTTTCATCACGCAAGCGCAACATGATCGCTTTGCCATGATTATGGTGAAAGTTTCATAGACCCTAATTAGACTCCTCTAATTAGTTACTAAATTACTTGTTAATTTAGTGTTTAATAAAGATCTATGTAACATGCATGCAAATTAAAATGCATAATAAAAAGTAAGAAGAAATTTCCTTACATTGGGAAATTTCGGTTTATATGGGCACAACAAGAAACACCTTTCTTGTTGTTCTTGTGCTAGAAAGAAAAAGATGATCCTCCTTGTAATCTTCAAATTAGAAGACCTCCTTTGAGATGCACCCAAGAGAGAACCCAAACTAATCACTTAGTTTTTGACTAGAAAACACAAGTGAAAAGATGAACTAATATTGGATATTATTACTACTCTAGTAATAGGAAATATTAGTATTAAGAGGTTTTAGAGAGATGAGGATTTTAGTGAGATAAGCAACAAAATAAGAATGAACAAGTAAGTTAAAATGAACAACAAGATTGTCCATTTAAGGACTCAAAAGGTCCGGCCAAAACAAGCCTAATAGGCCTCTTATTTTGCTTAAAATATTCTCATGCAAATAGCTTTGAGTGTAGTAGTGAATAAGATCATGATCATGTGTCATAAACATGACATGATCACATGTTGTAGTATGATACAAGAAACAACAACCATCATGTTATACACTACATGATTTCGGCATTCACTAGTGTCATGTGGTCCATTTTGATTTTTGATATTTGTCCCACAAATACTTATAATCATATGTTTAATTATCTTGTATAATTAAGGGTTAATTTGATCATATAACAATTATATGACTCAAATTAATAAATAATATACACTTAACTTTTAAGTGATATTTTATCATTATATCAATATATAATGGGTCCCACAATGCCTAGTTAGTTTATTTTACAACTCCTTGTAAATATAATTAACTAATCACCTCTACCTCAAAGTATATGCATAACCTCAACTAATTTAATGAATTAACTATTAATCATTAAATTAAATCTTATTTAATCGTATTAAAATAAGACGTAAAATTTATTTAGTCAATTATCGTATAATTGACTAATAAACTTATCCGGAATGAGTTCGTAACTCAATTTCCAATAATTAACTCTCGTAACTAAACATATATCAAATATATATATAAAGTACTAATTAATATGTATCGTATACAAATAATTAGATTTCTGTTTGGGTCTCCTCCTATAGGTGTGACCGAAAGGGGTCAGTTGATTACCGCCGTCATACGACAATAACGTCTAACTCTAGTCAGCTGACCGTTATCGATTTACGTTAATCAACTGACGTGGAGTATCAAAATACTAGTCATCCCACTAATATTCCAAAATGAGATTTATAATATAAATGCACTATTGTGGAGGACACTTGCTCCAACAATCTCCCACTTGTCCGATACAAGTTGTGCATGTAGTCACACTATTGCGGAGGACTCCTACTCCCACAATATCTCCCACTTGTCTCGACAAGTTGTGTGCTACCAATTCTCTTGTCACTTTAGCGTCACATCCTCCCACTCATCGCAAGGTGTCTTTCAGGTCGCACTTGCGATTGGAAAAATAAATTGAGTGGTTTTCTCGATCTGGAGAGTAACTGTCTGACCGGAAAATCTACCATAGATCTCTTCCGAGCGTGGCCACGCATTTCCAGTCACTACTCCTCGAGTGGCCCGAAGATGTTAATACCCAACGTGGGTGGACAATTCCTGTTGACCCAACTTACACTGTATAATGCAAATCACCATGACCCAGTAGATGCCCATCGGCCTCCTTTTACGGCACGACCTAGGACAAAAACCAAAGTCAATCGGAAAATACACCAACTCAGGTAAATGGTCGCCAGTCTAAAGAATCGACTCATAGGAATATAATAGAAATCCCCGCCACGACCAGGCTTCAACAATTTTGATAAGGGACTCTATGATGGTCACTGTCCGACAGAGTGTCACTACAGTCTGTCTATGTAAACGATCAGTCATCTCCATGACTCCATGGTGCTGAACCAACCATCGATCGACTTACAATCTAGTCATTGCGAGACGTCACCTTATGCAAATGACTAGGGACAATTACTAAGTTCATCATGTTCACTTGAATTGGGTTCAACCTTTCTTATAACCAATTCGGATAAAACAAAGTAATAAAATTTAGTCAATACTAAATAAAAGAGCTCATATAAAACTCGAACAATGAATGCAATTATCATATATGTAAACATTGATACAACATTCAATTATTACATATCACATAATCTAGAGGAATTCAGGAACTCGTCTTAATCCCATCGAGACGACATGACTGTCATGTTTAGCCTTTGTAAGAGGCTTGGTTAGAGGATCAGCGATGTTATCGTCTGTCCCAACCTTACATACATCTATTTCCTTCCTCTCCACGTAATCTCTAATTACATGGTATTTCCTAAGTACATGTCTAGACTTGTTACTAGACTTGGGCTCCTTTGCTTGAAAGATAGCCCCACTGTTATCACAATACAACGTGATGGGATCTGTGGCAGTAGGAACTACTCCTAGTCCTTCCAAGAACTGCCGAATCCACACAGCTTCCTTTGCAGCCTCTGATGCCGCGAGGTACTCAGCTTCTGTTGTAGAATCCGCAGTCACGCTTTGCTTGAAGCTCTTCCAGCAAACGGCTCCTCCATTCAACATAAAGACATAGCCGGATTGGGATTTTAAATCATCCCTATCAGTTTGGAAACTAGCGTCCGTGTAACCCTTTACACGCAACTCAGTCTCTCCTCCAAACACCAAGAACGAATCTTTAGTCCTTCGTAAGTACTTAAGGATGTTCTTTACGGCTATCCAGTGACTCTCACCTGGATTGGCTTGATAACGACTCGTCATGCTCAAAGCATAGGCGACGTCAGGGCGAGTGCACATCATAGCATACATGATTGACCCAACTGCTGAAGCATAAGGGATAACTTCATGCGTTCAATCTCCTCGGTGACGGTAGGACTCTGGGATTTACTCAGAGTGATACCATGACCTATTGGAAGAAAGCCTCTCTTAGAGTCTTTCATTTTGAACCGATCAAGAATCTTATCTATATAAGCTTCTTGACTTAATGCTAGTATCCTCTTCGATCTATCTCTATAGATCCGGATACCCAAAATGCGTTGTGCCTCTCCCAAATCCTTCATCTGGAAATGTTTCCCAAGCCACTCCTTGGGTAGAAGTAAGCATTGGTATGTCATTCCCAATGAGAAGTATGTCATCCACATACAAGATAAGGAAAGTAACTTTGCTCCCACTAAACTTCATGTATAAACATGGTTCCTCGACACTTCGAGTGAATCCATTTTGTTTAATTACATGATCGAAGCGATGATTCCAACTCCTTGATGCTTGCTTAAGACCATAAATGGATCTCTTAAGTTTGCATACCTTCTTAGGGTTGGATTTATCCTCAAAACCTTCAGGTTGTGTCATGTACACTTCCTCTTCTAGAATCCCATTCAAGAAGGCGGTTTTGACATCCATTTGCCAAATTTCATAGTTATAAAATGCGGCAACCGCTAAGAGAATCCTAATGGATCGAAGCATAGCGACTGGGGCAAAAGTTTCGTCATAGTGTAAACCATGAACTTGAGTGAAGCCTTTTGCCACCAATCTAGCTTTGTAGACATCAATATGTCCATCTATGCCATTCTTGATCTTGTAGATCCACTTGCACTGAAGAGGTCGTACCTTCTCAGGTAAGTCTACCAAGTCCCATACTTGATTTTCGTACATAGAATCCATTTCGGATTGCATGGCCTCAAGCCAATGCGTGGAGTTGGGACTAGAAACGGCCGACTTGTAGGTTGTGGGTTCATCACTTTCAAAAAGTAATAAATCACCATCTCCCTCGATACATCCGAGGTAACGATCAGGTTGAAAACTAATTCTACCTGACCTTCTAGGGACAATAACCGTTTCAGACGAGGAGGGAACGTTTTCCTCCACTTCATTTTCGGTTTGTGGCTCTCGAACTTCATCAAGTTCGAATTTTCTCCCACTCTGCCTTTTAGAAACGAAATCGCTTTCTAGAAAGACAGCATCACGAGACACAAACACTTTGTCCTCATGACGGTTGTAGAAGTAATATCCACGAGTCTCCTTAGGGTATCCTACAAAATAACATTTGTCGGATCTGGGTGCGAGCTTGTCATTAGACTTCTCATGAACAAACGCCTCGCAACCCCAAATTTTCATAAACGACAAATAAGGAACTTTTCCTTTCCATATCTCATATGGAGTTTTATTGGCTGCTTTAGTCGGGCTACGATTTAGTGAAAATATTGCGGTTAAGATGGCAAATCCCCAAAACGAGTCAGGAAGCTCTGTAAGACTCATCATCGACCGAACCATATCTAATAAAGTTCGGTTTCTCCTTTCAGACACACCATTTAATTGAGGTGTTCCAGGAGGAGTCCATTGTGATACTATACCGCAATCTTTTAGGTGTGAATCAAATTCATAATTTAGATATTCACCACCACGATCGGATCGTAAGGTTTTTATCTTCTTATTCAATTGGTTTTCCACTTCATGTTGAAACTCTTTGAACTTTTCAAAAGCTTCACTCTTATGCCTCATTAAGTAGACGTATCCATATCTACTCAAATCGTCGGTAAAAGTAATGAAGTACTTGTAACCACCTCTAGCTTGGAGAGTCATTGGGCCACATACATCGGTATGTATAAGGCCTAATACTTCACTTGCTCGTGTCCCTTTTCCTGTAAAAGGAGCACGAGTCATCTTGCCCAAAAGACAAGATTCGCATTCACCATAAGATTCGTAATCAAATGGTTTGAGAAGTTTCGTTGAAACAAGTCTCTTTATGCGTCGTTCGTTTATATGACCTAAACGACAATGCCAAAGGTATGATTGATTAGGTTCACCTAATTTGAGCTTCTTGCTTTCGATATGATAAATTTCATTAACATTATCAAGAACATAAATGCCTCCAATAGAGATGGCTTTACTATAAAACACATCATTAAAAGAAAACGAACAACTGTTGTTCTTGATTACAAAAGAGAAACCCTCCGCATCAAGTACGGAAATGGAGATAATGTTCTTAGTCAAGGAGGGTACAAAATAACAATTATTTAAATACAACTCAAGACCACTAGCTAAGGTTAGTACATAAGTTCCTACGGAGACGGCGGCAACTCTTGCTCCATTCCCCATTCGTAGGTCCACATCACCCTTGGCTAGTGCTCGCACGTCCTTCAGCCCCTGCAAGTGATTACAAAGGTGAGAACCACATCCAGTATCAAATACCCAAGTGGAAGTGCAAGCATAGTTAATATCTATCATATAGAGAGAAGAGAGGATTATACCTGACGGTGTCACACATCCATCCTTCTTATCCTTCAAATACTTGGGACAATTGCGTTTCCAATGTCCCTTGCCTTTACAATAAAAGCATTCGGCTTCGGCGTGCTTCTTACCCTTAGCCTTGGCATTGCTATTCATAATAGCTTTGCCCTTTCCCTTTCCTTGCTTCTTAAATTGGGCTTTGGCTTTTCCCTTCCCCTTTTGAACCCCTAGCTTTAAGTTCTTCAATCTCATTGAAAGAACATCCTTTTGCTCACTCCCACTTGCTTCCACATCCCTTTCGACTTGGGTAAGGAGAGCATGGAGCTCGTGAAAGCTCTTATCCATGCCATGCATGTTATAGTTTGCCCTAGCTTGGGCAAACTTGGGAGGAAGTGAGTGAAGGATGCGGCCAACCGCTAGCTTCTTAGGAATCTTGACCCCTAGACGATCTAGAGTGTCAACATGTTCCACCATCTTAAGCACATGTGGACCAACCTTTTGGCCCCTCTCTAGCTTGGCTTCAAAAAGCCGAGTCATAGCATTGTATTGGCGAATCTCGGGTGATTGAGAAAAAGCCAATGTCACCCTAGAGAATATCTCATATGCTCCAAGGGTGATGTATTGTTGCTTAAGGGTTGAGGACATCGACCAAATCAAGACCATCTTGACGTCGTTTGCTACCTTAAGGTATTCCTCATAGGCGGCTTTGGCCGCATTAGTGGCTCTTGGGCCGGGTTCATTGGGAGGTGCCTCGGTCAAGTAGCGCAAAACGTTATCTGATAACGCCGCGCCCTTGATCGTTTGCTCCCACTCGACGAAATTAGTTCCATCGTCTTTTAAGATGCATTTGTCCATAACGGACCTTAGCCATGAGTCTTTTCCTAGTTGAACGGTGTTGTTATTGTTTGCCATTGCGAATTATGAATAACTACAACAAAATTAGGAAATATTAACATTCATTGTTTTAATCAATTTTACTTGTATAACCAATTTAAACAAGTCACTCATATAATGACCCCTCACGAAATTATATAAGCGATTCCGAGACCCGCATTTTAGACAAAAGAACATGTTATGCAACTTTTATGTAAAAGACGGTAAGTCAACTTTTGACTAATTCTACTCCTAGAACTCTCGGTCGACGGATTTCAACTAAACCCATCTCCTAGTCCCAAGATAACGCTTATCTTGTTGAGTCCAACCCAATTTAGGCGTGTGATCGTATCACCCTACTTACCCGAGGTAAAAAGGTCCACGTTGTGGTTGTCCTAATGAACACGGGATTCATAGGTGCTTCAATTGGTAAGGCTAAATCTCAATTCCTTTTTTAAGTTATGTGAGAGGTCTTGCCAATTTTAGTTATTAATTCCCTATAAGTGAACTAAGTCGGTGAATTTTGAATAACGTTGAATTGACAATCGATAAATAAAACGCATGTTGGTGATTTTGGCATGTGCGGAAAAATAAAGCAAGCAATCAATTAAAATCCTAGTATGGCCACCTAGCTAATCTAATTAACTAGATGATTACAAATCGGAAACCAACTCCTTGGTCCCTTGCCTCTTCATGGAACGCTTTCCAATATGGCACCGTCTTTTGGAACACCGACTTTGGGAATCACCGTCTTCACAATAAATAATTACAAAAATACAAATGAATACATAGCAAATTCCTATTATACATTTGATCTATAAAATGAAATTATTAATTATTACAAAACGGCGATACGAAATCGCAATAAATTACAACCAAATCGGTATTCCCTTACATTACGGGTAATACCGATTAAAATAATCTAGGCCATACTAGGTACAACTTGCAATAAAATAAATAAATGACATTCATTCATTCAACAACATAAATAAAAATGCTGTAAAATCATGCCAAAATCACCTTCAACACTTGTCATGTTCATTCTAGCTCGGTTTTTACGAATTTTATCGATTTTATCTACTAAAAATCAATAATCAACACTTAAATCGTATTTAAGCTCAAACTAATTATCTAAACTGATTTATAACTCAAAATTAGTCCCCACTAATTTCACTTGTATTTAATTAGTTTGAATTGATCGCATTTGCTATTTAAAGAGGTTTATTCATAACTTTTATGAATTAAACCCAAAATAAAATTAAAAAATCATTAAAATTGAAACAAAAATATTTGTACATACTGGAACACTTCCAGGAACCTCAAGAACAAAAAACATTTGCCCAAAAAATTTGAAATGATTTTATGAACAAATAGCTTTATAAGAATCGGTTTTTATCAAATAAAAACAAACTAAAATAGTAAAATGATGAAACAAATTTTCAAATTTTACCAGAATGATATAAATAATATTTTAAAATGTACAAAAAATTTTGAACTCCAGAAAGTCTCGTTTCAATTTTAAGAACAAAATAACTCCTTTAAATCGATCTTTATCCAATAAAAATCAATAACCATGCAATACATGACTAAATGTCACGAAAAATTACATACAATATGTACACCATGCATGTGACAACATATTAAAAATTTGAGGCCAGATTCAACATGAAACTATTTTTAGTTAACTTTTAACATAAAACCGCATGCTAACTCGATTATAAAGGCCATAAATCATAATAAATAGCAAAATAATTCGTAAATTCACCAAATTTGACCACAAACATTTTGAGATCAGTAGGTATGCATGCAAATCAGAAAATTTCGTGAAAACCATTTTTAACATAAATTTTCGATTTTTTACTCAAGTTATCGTATAACCCGATTTTAATGCTTAAAATCAACATGCATGCTACAAGCTAGCTCTGATACCACATGAAAGTTCATAGACCCTAATTAGACTCCTCTAATTAGTTACTAAATTACTTGTTAATTTAGTGGTTAATAAAGATCTATGTAACATGCATGCAAATTAAAATGCATAATAAAAAGTAAGAAGAAATTTCCTTACATTGGGAAATTTCGGTTATATGGGCACAACAAGAAACACCTTTCTTGTTGTTCTTGTGCTAGAAAGAAAAAAGATGATCCTCCTTATAATCTTCAAATTAGAAGACCTCCTTTGAGATGCACCCAAGAGAGAACCCAAACTAATCACTTGGTTTTTGACTAGAAAACACAAGTGAAAAGATGAACTAATATTAGATTTTATTACTACTCTAGTAATAGGAAAATATTAGTATTTGAGAGGTTTTAGAGAGATGAGGATTTGTAGTGAGATAAGCATGCAAATAAGAATGAACAAGTGAGTTAAAATGAACAACAAGTTTGTCCATTTAAGGACTCAAAAGGTCCGGCCAAAACAAGCCTAATAGGCCTCTTATTTTGCTTAAAATATTCTCATGCAAATAGCTTTGAGTGTAGTAGTGAATAAGATCATGATCATGTGTCATAAACATGACATGATCACATGTTGTAGTATGATACAAGAAACAACAACCATCATGTTATACACTACATGATTTCGGCTCTTACTAGTGTCATGTGGTCCATTTTGATTTTTGATATTTGTCCCACAAATACTTATAATCATATGTTTAATTATCTTGTATAATTAAGGGTTAATTTGATCATATAACCATTATATGACTCAAATTAATAAATAATATACACTTAACTTTTAAGTGATATTTTATCATTATATCAATATATAATGGGTCCCACAATGCCTAGTTAGTTTATT
>JAIUZE010013500.1:0-12362 GCA_022085475.1 Heliosperma pusillum
TATAGCTCAAGAACAAACCCCAAGAAGGAGTTCTTGTTGTGCCCTTATATTTTCTATATCAATGTGAGGAAATTTCTTCTCTTATATAAATGTCTTTATATTTGCATGCATGTTACATAGATCATTATAAACTAAATTAATAAGTAATTTAGTAAATCATTAGAGGAGTCTAATTAAGGTCTATGGACTTTCAAGGCTAAAATTAAGGAAATGACTGTGGAATTAAAGCTTCTAAGGAAGAAGAATAAAAAGATGAATTTGATATTCAAAGCTCTTATTGTCATTGTAATTTTTCTTCTTTATAAGGGGGTTTAGTAGTTGATTATTTATGTACTCTTCTTTATCAGGTTTCTTTCGATAAACATACAAGATAATGATATGGATTAAGTTGATTAATCAACAAGGATTATGAAAAAAGATAACAGTTAAATAGAGTGAAAAGAGAGAGGTGAAAGGGTGAAAATGAAGAGTGGGGTGAAAAGGAAGAGTGAAAGTGAAAAGGAAGATATAGGGAATTGAAAGGATAAATGCTTCACACGTGAGAACCTAATTAATGCTGACTCATCACCGGGTTTTTTTAAAGTTGGTCAAAGTCCGGCCAAATTGTCGTGTTTGGACAAAAACTGGTTTTTAAAGGTTGTGTTTGATAAATAGTTTTTTTAAAGGTGGTGTTTGGAAGAGAAAGTTTTTTAAAGGTTGTGTTTGACAAAAACCCCTTTTTTTTACTAAAATGTAACCAAAATAGCTAAATATATAGTTATTGTTATTGAGTATCAAGTCCTAATAAACCAAATTCATTCTCAATCTTTATATGAAGATCAACTTAAATAAAGGGTATTACATTTTCGACCACGGATTATACTTTTTCATATATGATTTTTCCAATTGCACAGTTGTCATTGTCTTTAGTGTTTTTCCCACCTAATACCCATGACAAACCCATCAGCCAATACATACCTTAACCACCACCCAAGCCGATGTCTCCAAGCCCTTGCGTAGATGCCCTCACCCACCCTTACCCCCCACCTCTTCACCCTCTTCCTTTAACTCTGTTGTCTAATACATTTGCCCACCCCCCGACAGCCATCCCTACCTTTTGAGATCGAGTTAACAACCACTTAACCATCACCACGCTATGCACCGCTCTCTCAGCTCTCCCACCACCACGCACGCTATGCACCCAGAAAGTGCAACCAACCTCTCAACACTTACACCACCGCCACGTACGACCCTCTACTTTACATCACCACTCGCCACTCGCCACACAACAAAATGGATCACCAGAACTGATGTTAATATAGTATTTTCCTTAGGTACCAAATGATCAGAATTAGAACTGATGTTAAATCCCAGCCTCATGGAACATATATAAAACCCAACCATGACAAATATTTCAATCCTAGCCAATTTAAAAATCTCCTTTTTCAACATTAATTTTCAAAAAATTACTACTTTACCAGCAACAACATATCATTTTTCTAATTAAATTTAAGCTCTTGGCCTCTCAAGAAGATTCATTAAGATAAAAAGTTTATTAAAGTGATAGTCAGTGGTTAAGGATGACATCATGATAATGCGTAGGATATGAGTGGAGTTCTATAGGATGCAATCTAAGACCAGTGTTACACATGTTGGACCCCGATTTGCTGCATCTTAACTTTCCATGCCCAGATCTCGTCTGATCCAATGTTTTAAATTTGTTTTGCGTGCCTTATGCTTCATCTTTTAAATATAATTCATTAAAATTACATAAATTACGTCTAATTTGAATGCTTAACAAAATTATACTCACTTCATTCCAGTCATTTGTTATCTATTTAGTTTAGTACAAAGACCAATAAAATGAGAAAAAGAAGAGAAAATTATTATTAATAAAGTAATGGGTTTATCTCACAAGTTCACGTGCCAATACCACAAGTCCACTCCTCACGTGCCAATAGATAACAATTAATTGATACACCTCATAAAAAAATTGATAACAAATTAACAATTGACCGGGACAGAGGGAGTAAATATAAAGCATATCAACATTTATAATTAACAAATACCGCATAAGTTAAGGATTTTCTCTACCTAATCCTTGGAATTATATATGCTATTATATATATGCCGATTATGATTTAATATTGAAAATCGTGACAGTGTTCCTTGATTTTGTATTGATTGGTGATGATTATTGAATTATTGAGATTAGTATTGTGCTGAGTTGAGTTTGAGAATGACTTGTTGTTGGGGACCGATAGATGTAACCGGGTTCCTAGCACCGTCGTACGCCAAGAGCCACCCAAGATCCTCCTCATGTGGGCCTGCTACAAGGCGGATGTGCACATTTATGGTATGAGGAGTGTAGTCGAGCACGTTCGTTGTGTGATTTGAGTATCACTTGTTGTCGTGTGATTTGTAGCACAAACGTATGTCCAATTGCCTTGCCGATGTTGTGTGGTTTGAGTACCACTTGTTACTGTATGTATGATTTGTAGCACACTTGTACCTTGTGATTTATAGCACGCACTTATTATGTTTGATTGCCTTGTCGATATTGTTTGATTTGACTGTTGACTTTGGATGAGATATGATTGGTTGTGATATTTTGGACATTGTCATATTTGAGGTGTTAATTATGTATTGATCATCTCGTTTTGTTTGCCTTTAACGCTCCCTAGGAGCGTTTCTACTTGTTTTACCTTCTTCTAGCATATTTCTTGCTTTTATCGTGTTTTTGTAGGTAAACCGTCAATTGAGGCGATTTCTACCTACTTTTGATCAACAAAGAAGAAGGTGAATCATTCGGAGGACCCACGGCATACCTTGGGGGCCCCACATACCCTTGGGGGCCCTACTCGACGCGCCAAAGCCCTCCCGAGTCAAGGCAAGCGAAACCGAGAAGGAAACAACAAAGTCAAGCGAAGGAAGAAGGGGAATGAGCATCTCAATTCGTGAAATGCATCTCACGGTCGTGAGATGCATGCCCAAGAAGCTAGATTATCGTGGATTTGATCTCACGGCCGTGAAACCCATTTCACGGTCGTGACTTGTCCGTGAAACTTGACCTTGCTCTGCCAATTTCTTCACGACCGTGACTTGGAGTTTCACGGTCGTGAGACGTGTTTCACGACCGTGAAACCCATTTCACGGTCGTGACTTGGCCAGTCCATGAAGCTTCTTGAGGCCCATCTTTCCTTCATTTTGTAAACCTATAAATAGACCCTCTCATGTAATTAAAGGGCACGAAACCCTAGACTCTAAATTAGTTAGATTAGATTAGATTAGTCATCCTAATTAGTTCAATCTTTTCTCAATTACTCTCTAATTAGCTTTAGATTTAGTCATGTAATTGGATTTCTTGGTTTTGTACTTGAAGATTGGTGACAAAGTCTTCTCTTTTATCCAAGATTTCCTCTTTTATTGTTCATCTTTTGCCTTAATTAGTTGGTATATCTTCTTAATCCCTTTTCATATACTTGCTAATCTTGTCATTTCATTACATGTTTTGTTTCCTTCTTATCGTTATGTCTTGTCTTAGTTTTATATCTTATTCTCCATAATCCTAATGTTAAGTAGTGAGTAGTGATTAATCTAGAGTTAGTGGGGGATAATGGGTTTTGATGAGGGTTAATCCTTGTTTGTTGGGTTGATTTGTTGATTAATTGTCTTTCTTCCAACTTTTGCACACCACATGTTTGATGAAATGCTTGCTTGACAAACTTGCATGATTCATGTTTATTATACATTTCCGTAAGATCGATAGCCTCGGAATATGTTAGGATTTGCATATAGTTGGTATATCGACCTTGTGTACGCGAGAGCTAGCTTGGTTTGATATATGGGAGGGATTGTAAGATCGAAAGCCTCAATCCACCGCGCCCAAGTTTGACTACCCATTAACTATGAACCTGACTCACTAGAGCCCGAATTACCCATTTGAACCCACCGATCCTAGACTTTCCTTTTATTGCTTGTCATTTGATTATCTTAGTTTTGTCTTAATTTCCTACTTATTTGCATTTACTCAATGTTCTTAGATTAGTTTCAAATCCACTTCGATATCGTGACACCCTTGAGCATAGCTAGTTTTGACTTTGCATATCGAATACCCACCGTCCCTGTGGACCGACCTTGACTTGCCACCGTGCTAAGTCTTGTTATAAATATTATTTGACACATCGAAACGACGCGTGTCAAAATGGCGTCGTTGCCGGGGACGGTGCAATGTATTTGATTTGCTTTCTAGACTTTTCTAGTTGTGCTTGTTTGCCTTGAGGAACTTTGTTTCTCAAGGTTATTTCTAATCCTTTTATTTAGTGTCTTTGTTTGTAGTTTTCTTTTGTTTGCATAATCTTCAATAATGACACAAAGATTTCAACAAGAAGAGTATGGGCAAGGTGAAGCTTTTGGCTATGATTCCCATGAGTGTAGAGGGTTTGTTGAGCAAGATAACATATTCCCATCCTATATCTCATATAATGAAAGCCCAAGCTACTACCATGTCTCTCCTTATGAAATCCCCCATGTCCAACCTCCACAACAACAACAATTCCAAACTACTTACAACCACCCATAAAATCAACCACCCTTCTTCCCACAACAAGTTGACAACCATGAACTTGATGAGCAAAGTTTAATCTTTCAACTTATGCGAATGAAAGAAGAAGCCCAAGCAAAGGACATGGTTCTCAATGAAATTGTGGCCCATGGGAGAATGTTGGCTACTAAATTAGCTCAATTGAAAGCCGACCAAGAGCTTGATGAAGAACGAGAGGAAAATGGAAAGATGGATAACAATGAGACATTTCCTCTTGCTTCTTGCCACGCACCCTCAACAAATGATATGGGGAAGACTTATGATTCCCTTTGGGGAGTAGTTTTGATAGAGGATGATAGTGAAGATGATGATGAGTATATGCTTAATTGTTTAGAAAGTGTTTTGACTCCTTCATCTCCTCTTTCTTGTGTGACAATGAGCCTTTCTTCCATTGAGTTTGAGTTTGATGATACCGGGGCAATGGAAAGTGGTGAAATAAAAGATTCAAGTGAAACCTCCCTTTTTGATGATGCTTTTTCAAAGGAAGAGGAGATAAATGATAATGGAGAAATGGAGGATGCGGTAATAGAGGACTTGAATGAATTTTCCCTCTTTGAAGACTCAATATCCAGTGAGGACGAATGTGAAGCGAATCATGTGCCAACTACTCTTCCTCCCCCTACTTGGGATGTTTATAATGACGATGAGGAAGACTCTTTGCCTCACTTTTCTTTTATAAACCATGAAGGGGGTTTGTGTGTCATGGAAACTTGTGAAGGCGAAAGGAGGAATTTTAAGCCCCCAAAAGAGCATGAGTCGTATTTTCTACCTTTTATTGACAAAGGTTGTGACTTGATTGGTTTTAAGCACCACAAGGGCCTTAGTTTTATGGCCAAGTTGGATTGGATGTGGGTCTACTTTGTATCGAAATGGACAAAGCCTTATTTGTGCTTGTTCGAAGCTTACGCCCAAGCCTTTGATCGATTATTAAGAGCATTAAGTGGCATGGACAATGTCAATGAAGAATCGTTCCAACAAAATCGGCTACTTGATTGAGTTTGGTGGAGTTCTCACCATAACCACCGTTTGTATATACTCTTTCACTTACCTTTGCATTGCATCTTAGTTCTTTTTATCTTAATTCTCCTTTGAGTCTTAGAGGCTATGCCTCGAATGGTTTGGGGAGGTTAAGATTGTACCTCACGTAGTTGCACTTTTAGGTGCCATTTTTGGACTTTCCCGTGGTAGGTACCCCCATGAGGGGCATTGCATTTATGCACATTACCGCCACGACGAGACTCCGATATGGTACACTTTTTTTTATTATTATCTGGACTTTCTTGTGGGAGGTACCCCCATGAGGGGCATTGCAGTTATGCACATTACCACCGCAACGAGACTCTAGATTAGCATAGAGTTTAGCTTGCATTTACTTAGATCATGCACTTTGTATTATATCATTTTGCATTTAGTTTTAGGAATATTGATTAGTTCATGCATTTCATATAGACTTAGTTCATTTGCATAACTAAACATCTTGTATATATTGTTCATATTGTGAATATCCATCAAAAGTCAAAAAAAAAAAACCAAAAACAAGTTTTTATTCAAAATATTTAAAAAACCATAAAAACATGTTCTTTTCCTTTTAGAAGATCATTCAAAAATCCAAAAACATGTATTTCTTTACTTTCAATAATCCTATTTTATACATTGAGGACAATGTTTGTTCCTATGTTGGGGATGGGAAACTATTTTCATAGTTTTAAATATTTGCAAAAAAAAAATAATCCAAAAACATGTTTTATTTTGCATTTAAAATCATTCAAAAATCCAAAAAATTTGAAAAATTTGAAAAATCCTAAAAATTAGCTTGTTTATATCTTAGTTTGTGTATATATCTGCATTGTTTTCTTCTAACCTCCATACATAGGTCCACTACACATCGCTAAGAAACTTATTGAAGGGATTAAGAAGACCGCCATGGTATGATCGCTCCTATTCATTCCCCTTCTTTCTTTCTCTACTTCTTATCATTTGAGGAGTTTTGGAGGAGTTTGTTGATGATTGCGGTGTGGATTTTGATGAATTGGCGGTTGTGTGACTTATGTGCTGTTAGGGGGTTTCATTAGATTAATTGTCACGTAGTTCACTAGAGCATTTGCATTAGTTTGTATATATGTTGTTTAATTTTAGATCATGGCATATAGTTGCATTTAGGAAAACTTTTTGGAATGCCTAATTTGGAAATTGAACAAGCTTGAATAGACCCTTGTAGATACTCTTTTTGCTTAGCACTTTGCCTATTAAAATAGATTTTGAAACACCTTCTAATGTGTATTTTTAGTATAATTTTCGCACCGTTTCCTAGAGCCTAGTCAAGGGCTTGCATTTATCATCTTGACCATCCCCATGGTGTGAAAATTCCTTGGTGAACGCTTTCCTAGGTGACTCTCGAGGCCATGTAATTGTTCAATCATCACATTTCACTTCATTTGACAAAAAGGAAATTTTTCCATCAAAAGTCAAAAAAATTGAGTTCAAACATAATAAGAAAGAAAAGCTTGAAATTTTGCACATTTTTACCTTAGTCCTAGCTTAGGGAGTGCATATGGAGACTTCTAGGCTCTTCTAGAGTACCTTCAATACATATGGGGTCGCTCTCGATGTCGCTACGGCGAGGATTTGCCTATTGTTGGTCTCCGCCGCACACCTTTCGCTAGACTACCTTGCTCTCAAAAGGCACCCAAATCAAGCACCAAAAAAATCAAAAACAAAAAGAAAGAGAAAGAAAAAGAAAAGAAAAAGAAACAAAATAAGAACTCAAACATCTCGTTTCCTTACATTTTTGATGATTACTCCTACGTTGCATGGCTAAGAGGGGACGACCCTTCCTTTCACTTAGGTGAGAGGCGGAATTCCGATCCTACAGTGTCTTCTAACACCATGGGGCCCTCACTTTCCATCCCGCTTTTTCACCCTTGACAAAGTTTTCTAGTAAACGTGAACGAATATACTAATTTTACACAATAAAGAGGTGATTTATTTCTATCTTTCTAGGCCTAGTTCTTTGTAAAACTAGTAATTACATAGGAATTTGCATGCTTGAGATTTTTCCATTTTAGATGAATCCCGGCGCATGGATGAGGCATGTTGCCATTTGCTTTTGTTGATGCATTCTCATTTGTTTTGTGTGCTTTATTGCCTAGAATGCATCGAAGTTTTGGCAAGACCCCACTTGCCTTGCAAGAAGGTGTCCTACCTCATGGATACCTTGTTGTGAGTTGAAGGGACGGAGCAAGGCCCGTTAATTGCCTTGTATCGGTTAGGTTTAGCGTAGTTAATTAAGGGTCTTGACTATTGTTCATCCTTACTCGGGACGAGTAAGGGTTTGGTTTGGGGAGATTTGATATAGTGTCATTTCACCCCACATTTTCACCCCATTTCATCTCGTTTTGTTTGCCTTTAACGCTCCCTAGGAGCGTTTCTACGTGTTTTACCTTCTTCTAGCATATTTCTTGTTTTTATCGTGTTTTTGTAGGTAAACCGTCAATTGAGGCGATTTCTACCTACTTTTGATCAACAAAGAAGAAGGTGAATCATTCGGAGGACCCACGGCACACCTTGGGGGGCCCACATACCCTTGGGGGCCCTACTCGACGCGCCAAAGCCCTCCCGAGTCAAGGCAAGCGAAACCGAGAAGGAAACAACAAAGTCAAGCGAAGGAAGAAGGAGAATGAGCATCTCACGGTCGTGAAGTGCCATCTCACGGTCGTGAGATGCTTTGCCAAAAAGAAGTTTGATTTTCGTGGATTTGGTTTCACGGCCGTGAAACTCATCTCACGGTCGTGAAACCTCTGTCACGGTCGTGAAATGAACTTCACGGTCGTGACTTGTTCGTGAAAGTTAAGCCATGTTCTGCCTATACTCTCACGACCGTGAGATGCCATTTCACGGTCGTGAGACCTGTTTCACGACCGTGAAACCCATTTCACGGTCGTGACTTGTCCAGTCCATGAAGCTTCTCGAGGCCCATCTTTCCTTCATTTTGTAAACCTATAAATAGACCCTCTTATGTAATTTAAGGGCACGAAACCCTAGATCTGAAACTTCAATAGAATTAGTTTTAATCTTGTATTAATCTTCCTTAATTAAGCAAATTAGTCGGTTAATTAGTGATTTCAACTTGGTTTAGTGTATGAACTTGGGTTATATTCAAGGATTTGTGACGAAATCTTGGTATTTATATCAAAGTTCTAATCTTTCTCCAAGTGGGTATAATTTCTCTACTTAATCTTGCTTTTAATTAAGTTTTCATTTCGATTATTGTTATCTACTTATTGTTAATTAGAAATGTTTAATGTTGTTGTTGATTTCCTCTTACAATCTTTAGTAAATGTCGAATTTCCCTCAAGTATGAGTGAGTAGTAATCTTGCTAGGGTAATGTGGGGGATTATGGGTCCTTGTATGGTTTAATGTGTTATTGTTGGGGTTAATAGTTGATTATTGTCTAGTCTCCATGCTATGCTTATAACATGTTTGATGAAATGCTTACTTGAGTTTGCATGAATCTTTCGTTTGTTTCGAATGCCATAAGATCGAAAGTCGTGGTCTTTCGTAGAACCGCTAGTTTTGGCAAGCCGTATCTAGTGACGCGATAGCTAGTTAGAGTCGGTTTGAGGAGGAATTGTAAGAACGGAAGCCTCGATTCACTTTCCTAGACTAGATGATATTTCGACTATTAGACCCGACCCTTGCACTCGACTTTACTACCCATATGAACCCACTCACCCTAGTCTTCCCTCTTATTTGATAAAAATCCAACCTTTATAGCTTTAGACTCCTTTTGTTGTTTGTAATTGTTTTTAATTGTTGTTGATTAGTGTAGCCAACAAACCCAAACCCAAATCACTTTGTGACTTGCAAGAGACTTTAAGTAGACTTTTAGATCAATTTTGAACACCAACCGTCCCTGAGATCGACATCCCTACTTCACAACTATTTTCACTACATCATTTCTAGTAAGAGTTTTGATGAAACTAAGGAGATTAGAGTGCGTAATAAATCTTTCATGTGGATTGTTAGTTGTGGAGTCTACCGTACTGATGGACCTTAGTACATTCTAATTGGATTCGAATAATTGGGATTTGTTATTGAAGTTTCGTGATTATGGAATATTTTTGTAGGATTTCTGATGATTGAAAATGATGAGTTGCAAATTGGGTAAATTGCATTCTCTTAAGGATTTGGTTTATTAGTAGATTTAGTGATGTCGAAAACTTGTAGATCTTCCTGCTGACTTCATCTTGATCTTCCTATCCCAAAGAGTTCGATTTGTTTCGTTTTTGCGTGTTTTGTATATATTTTGTTACCCTGAATTGTGTGTGAATTGTACGAGTCGCTCTATATAGGTGTAATGTCCTGTTATTTGATTTTATCTTTGATAAAACCTTCAAATTTCCATATTATATTTCTAATTTAGCGATTCAAAGAAGTCTAAAGATGGTTTTTGTACCTCCTTTTTGGAAAAAAAAAATAGATTTCTTTCGCTTTTATATTTGGATTTTACGTTTGGTTGGATGTTTGCACTTGTTATTGAAGACGTCTGATAACTAGTCCTGCACTTACTAACACTTGTTTGATTTTCGATTTCACTATTTCGACTTTGATTTGATCTGGATAATTAGAGTTCTCGTTCGCGACGGGCACTCTTGAGATCCGTAAGTAAGTTTCGCACTTATGAAAAATTTCCTTAAACCGTTTTCGAGAAGAACCTCGTTTCATAAATGTTTCCCTTGTAAAATTTTTCTTGTTAATTCTTAAAACCGATTCTTGTCCTTGATACTTTTGTTTTCTACTCTCAAGTTTCGAGGACGAAACTTTTTAAAAGGTGGGGTGATTGTAACACCCCTAAATGTACCCTATTTTTATAGTGAAAATATTTTACGGATACTTTTCAATGAAATTTAGTTTTAATCGTAAATTTAATTTTCCGAGTCGAATTTAGAATTTCCGAGTTCGTATTTGGAATTTCCGCGAGATTCCATGTGAATCCCGTCTTAAGGCGATTTTGACTTTTGTTGACTTTTTCCCTTATACATCTCATACTCCCTCATAACCTAGTTTTCATTCACACAACTCAATTCTTACTTCATCACTAAGAAACCAACCAAAACCTTACCTCCATTTTTGATCCGTCTTAAAATCGTCACTACTCCTTCGTTACTCGCTCAAATTCTCGTAAGTTCGTCTTATTCTTCCCCTCTCATCTTCCTCTATCCGTATTGGTAATAAAATTACCGTCTTTCTCGCTTTTTAAATTATCCGTCTTTCTCAAGGTGAATGATATTCATATTTTATTATCTAATTGTATGTAGGTGGAGACTAGGAAGGTTTAGAAATCGATTAAATACGCGAAAAGGTAACGGTGAAGGGTTACTCGATATCATTTACGTGTTTTACATGCTTTATATGTTAGAATTCGTATTTAGAATACGATTAGTAAGCTTAGGATTTATGTAATTGATGATGATTGTTGTTAGTTGATGATTGTTGATAATGAATATTGATTGTTGATAGTTAATGGAAGTAGATTATGAGAATTGGAAATGATAGAGTTGTGTATGTTGCTCACGGGTTGATGTTGTTCCAGCCGGGTACCCGGCCGCCAGTCCAACTGACCGGCTGGGACTCACTGCACCGACCCTTTTTTGTAGAATGATCATATCTCCTTCGTTACTTGCTTGTTTTGGGCTTGTGACCTATCGTTAGAACCGTAAGAGGATAAGCTATCACCTCAACTTAGAATTTCTGCATTTGCATATCTAGAACTCTAGTTATGACCGTTTGAAGTGGACCCTTGTTTTAGTTAGTTTACAAACTTGTTGTTTTGAGATAAGATCTATGTTTCCTATTTACTATGCTTCTTAAACTTGGTCTAATGCTTATGTAATCATGTATTGTTTCATGTTTATCAATGTTACATTTATATCATGCTTATATCACTTTCCCCTTTGTTTTTCTCATGATCCTTTGGTCCCAGCCGGGTAGCCGGCAGCCGGTCCCCTTGATCGGCTGGGACACCCTGTATTTTCAATTTGGTTTTCATATGATGGTTGGCCTTAGCCGGATGACCGGCAGCCGGTCCACCTGACCGGCTGGCACCTGCTGGACTTTGTTTGTATTTCTTGTTTACGACTTAATTTATAATAGTTCGCATGTTTCGTTTATCGTATAAATTTACGTAGTGACTTATAATATTAATGTTTCGAATATATGATATTTCATTCGCTTGTATCACATGTTTTGTGACGGTTTTTGGTATGTCCCCCTTTGAGTCGGTTTTTACAAATGATACGGTTTGAGCACTATTTTGTCTTGTGTTTTGTACTCTCATTCCCTTGGCTACCTCCACGTTCGTAAGGCTGGAATGTCGGAAACGAGGAGGTATCCTACTGCTTAATTGCATGTGTTAGTGGGCATACGACGACGTTGTTGAGAGTTGAACGCTATGCGTTGATCGACCCGGCCGTCAAATGTTGTGTACTTGCAAGGTGGTGTTATTTGCATGTAGCGTACCGCTTGTTATGAGGCTTGTGCTCTTTTCCGCCTCTTTCGTGAATTGTTCTACCGAATTTGGGGTACTCGGCGTCTATGTGATAAATGATTATTTTGGACCGTTTCCCCTCCTTATTTTCTTATGTTTTATCGCATTTAGTTTTGTTTGCCGTCGGTTTTATCGTATTTTGGCCCTCATCTCGTGTACTCTCATACCATTTAATTCCGTCTCAATTCACAGGAAATATGTCAAGACAAGGACGAGACGGGATGAGAACCGAG
>JAIUZE010013502.1:0-37679 GCA_022085475.1 Heliosperma pusillum
TTATTGATTTTTAACCATTAAAAATCGCTATCAACATTTAAATCGCATTTAAATTCAAACTAATTAATTAAACTGATTTAGAACTCAAAATTAGTCACTACTAATTTTGTTGGTCATTAATTAGTTCGATTTGATTTCATTTGCTAAATATTACGGTTTAATCATAACAATTATGAAATAAAACCAAAATAAAATATAAACATCATAAAATTTGAAACAAAAATTTTTTTACATTCTGGAACAATTCCAGGAACTATAAAAATAAAAAACATTTGCTCAAAAAATTTAAATTAATTTCATGAACAAATAGCTTTGTATTTAATGGTTTTATCAAATAAAAACATTAGATATAGTAAAACAGTGAAACAAATTATGAAATTTCACCAAGAGTATCAACATAAGAATCTAAAATGTACAAAAAAAATTTCAAGACCAGAAATGGACGTTTCAGTTTTATGAACATTATAATCTCATATTATCAACTTTTATCGTATAAAAATCAATGAACATGCAATACATAAGTAAAATTCACGAAATTTTACATACAATATGTAAGAAATGCATGTGAGATCATATTAAATTTTCATGGCCAGAATCAACATGCAACTATTTTTAGTTAACTTTTAACTCATAAAATGCATGTTAACTCGGGTTAAACGCCAAAAATCAAAAATAATATAGCAATTAATCCCTAAATCACGAAACTTGACCAAAAACATTTGTGGTCAGTAGGTATACATGCACCACAAAGTTTGGTGCCAGATCGAATTTTAAAAACACAACTCAAATCTTGATTTATTGTTTATCCTTATAACTTAATAAAAATGTCAAAGGAAACATGCCTGCTACAAGCTGCTCTGATCCCACATTACAAGTCCAATAGACCCTAATTAACTCCTCTAATTATTTCTTAAATTACTTGTAAAGTTAGTATTTAATATTAATGATCTATGGAACAGCATGCAAATATAAATCATTTATAAAGCAGAAGAAATTCCTTCCTCACATTGAAATGAAAATCTAAGGGCACAACAAGAACTCCTTCTTGTTGTTCTTGAGCTACAAATATGGATGAACACAAGTAATCTCCAAAGTAGAAGATCTCCTCTAAGTTGCATCAAGATGAACCCAAATAATCTACCCTTATTATTAACTAGATAATAAGATAGATATTATACTACTAAAATTAGACTATATTACTACACTAGTAATACTTATGAAATATTAGTATATGAGAGTTTTAGAGAGAAGATGAGTTTTGAGAGATGAATGATAAAATAAGCAAGAATGAAGAAGTGAATAAATTGAACAACAATTGCTCAATTTATAGCCACAAGGGCCGGCTATATCATCACAAAAGAGTGATTTTTTTCTTCTTATTTTATTGCCATGCAAAGTGGTAATGTGTTGTAGTGAATAAAATGATTTCATGTTTACTATTCATGAAATAAGCACATGTTGCTTGTGAGTGTGAATAAGAACAACCATCATCACCAACAACTACAAACCAACCGGCCATGTGAGCCTCATTTTGATCCATTTTGATTTTTGATATTTGTCCCACAAATACTTATTAATCATATGCTTAATTATCTTGTATAATTAAGTGTTTAATTTGATCATATAACAATTATATGAAACAAATAAATGAATAATATGTACTTAACATTTTAAGTAATATTTTACCATTATATCAATATATAATGGGTCCCACAAGGCTTAGTTAATTTATTTTACAACTCCTTGTAAATATAATTAACTAATTACCTCTATCTCAAAACCTCAACTAATTTAGTAATTTAACGATTAATTACTAAGTTAAATCTTATTTAATCGTATTAAAATAAGATATAAATGTATTAGTCAATTATCGCATAATTGAAAAATAAACTTAATTGAATTTGAGTTCTTAACTCAATTTCTAACAATTAACTCTCATACATATCGAATATATGTAATGTACTAATTAACTGTATCGTATACAAATAATTAGTTACTATTTGGCTTTCATCCTTTAGGTGTGACCGAAAGGGATCAGTTGATCACCGCCGTCATACGACAATAACGTCAAACTCTAGTCAGCCAACCGTTATTGATTTACGTTAATCAACTGACTAATCATATATATAGTCAATAAATATCTCAATTATATTCCTTAATAAGATTTATTATGTGGCGCACTATTGTGGAAGACACCTACTCCAACAGCCCGGCCGCCGGCCCCTAGACCGGCCTGGAACACGCTGCTCTTTCCTTTGTGATTTTTGGTTTTGGCATGATGCGCGAGCCGGGGTACCGGCCCCCGGTCCTCTGACCGGCCGGCAACGCGGCTGTATATTTTTCTTATAATTTCTAAAACTCGTAATTTATAATAGTTCGCATGATTCGTTAATCGTATAATTTTACGTAGTGACTTATAATATTAATGTTTTGAGTATATGATATTTCATTCGCTTGTATCACATGTTTTGTGACGGTTTTTGGTATGTCCCACTTTGAGTCGGTTTTTACAAATGATACGGTTTGAGCACTATTTTGTTATGTACTTTGTACTCTCATTCCCTTGGCTACCTCCAACTTTCGTAGAGGCTGGAATGTTCGGAACGGGGAGGTATCCTACGCTTCATTTGCATGTGTTATGGGCATACAACACGTTTTTTGGAGACGAACGCATTGCGTTGAGCGACCCGGCCGTCAAATGTTGTGTATTTGCGAGGTGGTGTTATTTGCATGTAGCGTACCGCTTGTTATGAGGCTTGTGCTCTTTTCCGTCTCTTTCGTGAATTGATCTACCGAGAATGTGGGTACTCGGCGTCTATGATTGACCGAGTCTTGGATGCGAAACGTGATCGCATGTCGAATCGGAAAATGTGATTCCGAGAATCTGGCCAAGTTTAGATTAGGAGCCTTATCGTTCCTACCAGGAGGGAATTAGTCTACATATACGAAATGTGATCGTGTATGCGTTCAGGGAATGTTTTTCTCCCGTGGATGCCTTTTAATCATACTTGCCATGTACAAATACACGTGTAGTGCTTTATTTACCGTGAGGATTCGTCTTTGATCATGATCATACCATGACTTGGCATGGTTTGTTTGTCGATTCTCAATCTTATCAAACTTATACCGCTAACGGTGAGATGCAAGCCCTAGTGAGCGTATTCGGTTGCCTAAGAGTGTCTTCCCCGAGTCTTTGTA
The DNA here is from genome assembly GCA_022085475.1 of Heliosperma pusillum. Lineage (NCBI taxonomy): Eukaryota > Viridiplantae > Streptophyta > Magnoliopsida > Caryophyllales > Caryophyllaceae > Heliosperma > Heliosperma pusillum. Next base: position 3,199 of record JAIUZE010013502.1, read on the forward strand.
TAACATGATGGATTCGGACTTGTACTTCATATGCTCTTATCATTATATATTGAATTGCCTATCTATCCTTATCGTATTTCACATGTATATCTATATATGCATGCTTCTACTTTTGTATTTCCTTTTATGTACGTTTAATGTGATATGGCTGGGAGAACCCGGAGTTACTCCCCACTGACTGTGGCGTTCATGTTTTTCATGGATGAACAGGTTGCTTGATTTGGATGGCTTTTTGCTTATGCTATTTTGGGTTCGGGTGTGAGCTAGCGGGCGTTGTCCCTGGAAGATTCACCTCTAGTCGTTAATTAGCTAGTTTGCTAATCACTTTGACATTGTTAACCTTTTGAGAGACTACGTCTCTTATCTTATAGTATTTTGTATTCGGTTTGTAATTTGACACTCCTCGTATACTTATCTTGCATGTATAAAGGTTTTTAAAATACCGTATTTCCGCTTATTATATCACATGCTTGTATTTTTTATTTCCGCATTCGCGAGGGTTGTCACAATTATTTTCAATGACTTTCTACCGCTTTTTAGGCTGTTTAGGTTTGTACATCCACTAGGTATTATTGTTGTTGTTTTTTAATTTGAAGTCCTTACCTAGTTAGTAAAACTAATCAAATAGGCTCAGTTGTTTCTCTTGATCCTTACTGTGTTAAGGGAGGGTTTAATTGATATTCCCAATTTCAGGTATAATTTCAGATATTATAAAAACTTAAAACAAGTTCATTCTTGAAATAACTTTTATATAGTAGTTGTAAGTTGTTGATCGGTATGTTGTATGCTAGTCTCGTTGCTTCTAAGTTGCTACTCCACTTGGTAGTTAGATTTATATGTGTTGGTCTTTGAAGTCACCACTTGTTTACCATAACTCTATTATTTCCTCCGTCTCAGTCATTTGGTAACCTTTCATGTTTGTTACTTAGTTTACGAATTACGCTGGTTTTTGAACCTAATTGCACTAGTTTTAGAACCTATATGAATTGCATAATTTTCTATTCTCAACTAACAACCATGCGTGATTGACTTTGCATCTTTCTCTTTGCTCAATCCAAGGTGAATTTTAAATATGATTGTTGCATAATTATTGTATTGTTAGTTAGTTGTTTCAAATGGTGAGTTAATGAGTTTTGATAAGGTTGTTAGTTGAGCAACTGGGATATCGTACAATGTTTTGTTTCATTGAGTTACAGTTGGATAGTTGAGCGATTGAGACCATCTTGCTGATAGATGGTCATCATTCACTTCAACTCATTATCATTTACTGCCTATTTGCATAAGAGGGTTCATTTTAAAATCTGAATTTACTCCAAATCTCCTATTCCGGATATTTGCTTTTGGATATGTTAGTTATTTTAAGTTATGAGTCAATGATTTTTGGATACTAATTTTTGGATATGCATATTTCAGGTCAATTATGAAGAAATGCAACGTGAGTTCGACAAACAAGGAAATGACATACTACTAGTATAACTCGCGTGGTGGCGGCGTTGGACTTGTTAGTATGCATATATCGCGTAGGATTTTAAGTAGAGTTACTTGTTAGAGCCGGATTAGGATTTCAAGTAGAATTTCTTGTAGCTTTATGTTAGTATGTACGTGGTAGAATAAAGTTTTATTGTTTTTGCCAACTTTTTGTATGGATATATTGTACAAATGCATGGATAACACGTTTCATTTATACAATATATGATTTGGTGTCATAGTGTATGAGAAAATATCATGATTGGCTTCTATTAGAGTATATTTAAAGCTAAGAGGATAAGCGTACGGGGAGAAAACACAAAAATTATTGCATAATAGGCCTACAATTACCAACCAAATTATGCTTTTTTACCAGCTAATTCTGACACATTAGTGACTGATTCAGTCACATTACCGACGGATTTTTTTGGTAGGTAAATTTCCGACTTTTTTTTTGCAAGTTACCGACCAATTATTTTGTCGGTAATTACCGACCACATATTTTTACCGACCAATATAATCGGTCGCTAATTTTACCGACCACAACATCGGTCGGTAATTTTATTTACCGACTATTTTTACCGGCCGAAATGTTTTGGTCGATATTTGTGAAAAAGCGTTCGGTAACCTGATTTACCGACCGAATATTTCCATTACTGACCAATTATTTCGGACGGTATTGACTAGAATTCTTGTAGTGAGATGCCAGTTTCCAGACAGATAGGGATGATATGAAATCCCAATCCGGCTATGTTTATATGATGAATGGAGGAGCTGTTTGCTGGAAGAGTTTCAAGCAAAGCGTTACAACGGATTTTACAACAGAAGCAGAGTACCTTGCAGCGTCTGAAGCTGCAAAGGAAGCTGTGTGGATTCGGCAATTTTTAAATGGACTAACAGTAGTCCCTACTGCCAAAGATCCTATCATAATTTATTGTGATAACAGTGGGGCTATTTTTTCTATGGGTAGTGGGATCACTTTGAGCAAGTCAGAGTGCCCTACCAAATCCGAGGAGATTGAACGCATGAAATTGATCCCTTACGCATCCGCTGTTGGATCAATCATGTATGCTATAGTGTGCACTCGTCCCGATGTTGCATATGCTTTGAGCATGACAAGTCGTTACCAAGCCAATCCAGGTGAGAGACACTGGATAGCCGTAAAGAACATCCTTAAGTAATTGGGAAGGACCAAGGATTCCTTCTTAGTGTTTGGAGGTGATACTGAGTTATGTGTAAAGGGTTACACGGACGCCAGTTTCCATACAGATAGGGATGATATGAAATCCCAATCCGGCTATGTTTATATGATGAATGGAGGAGCTCTTTGCTGGAAGAGTTTCAAGCAAAGCGTTACAGCGGATTCTACAACAGAAACAGATTACCTTGCAGCGTCTGAACGTGCAAAGGAAGCTGTGTGGATTCGGCCATTTTTGGAAGGACTAACAGTAGTCCCTACTGCCAAAGATCCTATCACGATTTATTGTGATAACAGTGGGGCTATTTTTCAAGCAAAAGAGCCCAAGTCTAGTAACAAGTCTAGACATGTACATAGGAAATATCATGTAATTAAAAATTACGTGGACAGAAAGAAAATTGACATTTGTGACGTTGGGACAGATGACAACATTACTGATCCTTTAACCAAGCATTTATCAAAGGCTAAGCATGATGGTCATGTCGTCAGAATGGGATTGAGACGTGTTCCAGAATTCCTTTAGATTATGTAATATGTAATAATTGAATGTTGTATTAATTATTTCATATATGATAATTGTATTCATTGTTCGAGTTTTATTATAAACGCTTTTATTTAGTTTGATTAAATTTAATACTTTGTTTATCCGAATAGATTGTAAGACAATGTTGGACCCTATTCAAGTGAATAGGAAGAACTAAGTATTTTGTCCCTAGTCACTCAATGAGGTGACGTCTCGAAGTGACTAGATTGTAAGTCGATCGATGGTTGGTTCAGCACCATGGGGTCATGGAGATGACTGGTTGTTTACATAGACAGACTGTATGACACTCTGTCGCACAGTGACCTTTGTAGAGACCCTTAAATCAATTAATTGATGCCTGGTCGTGGCAGGGTCTTCTATCTTATTCCTATGAGTCGATTCTTTTGACTGGCGACCGTCTATCTGAGTCGGTGCAGTTTTCGATTGGTTTTGGTTGATGTTCTAGGTCGTGCCGTAAAAAGAGGCCGATGGACATCTTCTGGGTCATGGTTATCTGCATCATACAGAGTAGATGAATCAACAGGAATTGTACACCCACGTTGGGTACAAACATCTTTAGGCCACTCGAGGAGAAGTTACTGTAAATGCGTGGCCACGGTCGGAAAGAGATCTATGGTAGATTTTCCAGTCAGACAGTTACTCTCCCTATCGAGAAAACCACTCTAAATATTATCAATCGCAAGTGCGACCTGAAAGACACCTTGCGTTGAGTGGGAGATGTGATAAAGAGACAAGAGAATTGGTGACGCACACTTGTGTCAGACAAGTGGGAGATTGTTTGAGTAGGTGTCCTCCATAATAGTGTGCCACATAATAAATCTCATTAAGGAATATAATTGGGATATTTATTTGACTATATATATGATTAGTCAGTTGATTAACGTAAATCAATAATAGTTGGCTAACTAGAATTTGACGTTATTGTCGTATGACGGCGGTGATCAACGGAACCCTTTCGGTCACACCTATAGGATGAAATCCAAATCGTAACTAATTATTTGTATATGATACAGTTAATTAGTCCATTACATATATTTTATATGTACGAGAGTTAATTGTTAGAAATTGAGTTAAGAACTCAAATTCGATTAAGTTTATTTTTCAATTATCCGATAATTGACTAATAAATTTATATCTTATTTTGATATGATTAAATAAGATTTAAATTAGTAATTAATCGTTAAATTACTAAATTAGTTGAGGTTTTGAGATAGACGTAATTAGTTAATTATATTTACAAGGAGTTGTAAAATAAATTAACTAAGCATTGTAGGACCCATTATATATTGATATAATGGTAAAATATCACTTAAATGTTAAGTACATATTGTTTATTAATTTGTGTCATATAATTGTTATATGATCAAATTAACACATTAATTATATAAGATAATTAAACATATGATTAATAAGTATTCGTGGGACAAATTGTGACAACCCTCGCGAATGCGGAAAGATAAAACATACAAGCATGTGAAAAGATATGCGGAAATACGGTATTTTAAAAACCTTTAAACATGCAAGTTATATAACACGAGGAGTGTCAAAATATTACAACTAAGTAAGCAAATGCAACAAAGAGACGGGGTCTCTTAAAATGTTAGCAAAGAACAAGTGTTTAGCAAAACTAGCTAATATCGTCTAGAGGTGAAAACTTCCAGGGACAACGCCCGCTAGCTCACACCCGAACCCCTAAACATCATATCCAAAAAGGCATCCAAGCAAGCAACCTGTTCATTCATGAAAAACCTGAACGCCACAGTCAGTGGGGAGTAACTCCGGGTTCTCCCAGCCATATCACCTTTAACGTACATATAAGGAAATACAAAAGTAAAGCATGCATATATAGATATACATGCGAGATACGATAAGAGTAGATAGGCAATTCTATAGATAATGATAAAAGCATATGGTATACAATCCGAATCCATCATGTTATTCAAGACTCGGGAAAGACACTCTTAGGCAATCGAATACGCTCACTAGGGCTTGCGTCTCACCGTTAGCGGTATAAGATTGATAAGATTGAGACTCGACAGACAAACCAGTCAAGTCATGCGATGATCACATAATATCCAACATTTTATCATCCATTCACGAACCAAGACAATGACGGTGTCAGTCATGCAATGACCATGAACAATATCATGAAATCACGCATTCAAAGACGACTACACAAGACGACAACCTCACGGTTAAATGAAACGGCACTAGCATCTGGTACATGGCCAAGTATGATTAAAAGGCGTTCACGGAATGACATTTCCTCAACTCATCACAATGACATTGTCGTATATGTAGACTAATTTCCCCCTGGTAGGACGACGATAATAATACGGTCCTAGTCTAAACCTGGCCAGACTCTCGGAATAAATCATGTTCCGATTCGACACGCGATGACGTTTCGCATCCAAGACTCGGTCTTACAATATATATGCCGAGTACCCCAAATTCGGTAGATCAATTCACGAAAGAGGCGGAAAAACAGCTCAAGCCTCATAACATGCGGTACGCTACATGCCAATAACACCACCTCGCAAGTACACAACATTTGACGGCCGGGTCGAACAACGCATAGCGTTCAACTCCCAACCACGTCGTCGTATGCCCACTAACACATGCAATTAAGCAGTAGGATACCTCTCCGTTCCGACATTCCAGCCTTACGAACGGGAAGGTAGCCAAGGGAATGAGAGTACAAAGCACAAGACAAGATAGTGCTCAAACCATAACATTTGTATAAACCGACTCCAAGTGGGACATAGCAAAAACCGTCACAAAACATGTGATACAAGCGAAGAAAAATATCATATATCCAAAACATGAATCAATACATGATACCCAAGCATTAGACCAAGTTTAAGAAGCATAATAAATAAGAAACATAGATAACTCTCCAAAACGACAAGTTTGGGAACTAACTTATACAAGGGTTCACTTCAAACTGTCATAACTATAGTTCTAGATATGGGAATTCAGAAATTCCAAGTCGAGGTGATAGCTTATCCTCTTACGGTTCCAACGAGTGGTCACAAGCCCAAAACAAGCAAGTAACGAAGGAGATATGATCATTCTACGAAAAAGGGTCGGTGCTGTGAATTTGCACGAGTCCACCCGAGAACAACACCACCATTTCTATCATTTCCAATTTTCATAATTCACTTCTATCAACTATCAACAATCAATATTCATCATCAACAATCATCAACTAACAACAATCATCATAAAAATCATAATTTCTAAGCTTTCTAATTGTATTCTAAATACGCCTTCTACACATGGAAAAGCATGTAAAACACTTACATGATAACCGAGTAACCCTTCAACGTAAATGATACGAGTAACCCTTCACCGTACCTTTTTGCGTCTTTAAAGCGATTACTAAACCTTCCTAGTTCTCCACCTACAATTAGGCGAGATGAATATACTTCACCTTGAGAAAGACGGATAATTTAAAAAGCGAGAAAGACGGTAATTTTATTACCAATACGGATAGAGGAAGCTAAGAGGGGAAGAATAAGACGAACTTACGTGAATTCCGTCAAAGAACGAATGCGGTATGATGATTATAAGATCGGATCAAAGAGGGTTTTAGGTTTTGGTGGTTTGATGAGGAAGAAGGAGATGTTGAGTTGTGAGGGAAAAATAGGTTATGAGGGAGTATAAGTAAAGGGTGAGTCGGAAAAGTCAACGAAAGTCAAAGGCGGCTTAAAAGTCAAGAAAAGTCAAAGACGACTCAAAAGTCACGAAAAGTCAAAGACGACTCAAAAGTCACGAAAAGTCAAAGACGACTCAAAAGTCAAGAAAAGTCAAAGACGACTCAAAAGTCAAGAAAAGTCAAAGACGACTCAAAAGTCAAGAAAAGTCAAAGACGCCTTAAAACGGGTTTCACATGGAATCTTGCGAAAATTCCAAATACGAACTCGGAAATTCTAAATTCGACTCGAAACATAAAAAGCTAATTTAAAACTTAAATTCGCTGAAAAGATTTCGTAAAATATTTCTACTAGAAAAATAGGGTACATTTCCGGGTGTTACAGGAGAAGAGAAAAAAAAATTTCAGATTTTTATCATCTCTTTCTCTACATTTCTTATCATTACTTCTCACAAAGTATTATTAGTAATTTTTGGTATTCATTCTTCCACAAGAAAAAGGCATTTCTCGGAGCATCTTGGGTGCAACGATTAGGAGAATATCGATCTCGATATTTGTTCTTAAGCCATATTACTAGGACCGGAGGTTGATTCTAATCTCTATGTTTTATATTATGCATTTCGTTTATGACTCGCATTTCATATATTATAATTTCGTTATAATCCTGAAATTAAATGATGAAATATACCGATATTTCTCACAGGCAGCCGGTCCACCTGATCGGCTGGCACACGCTGCCAATTCCCTTGTTATTTCTTTCTTACACTTTCATTTATAATAGTTCGCATGGTTCGTTTATCGTATAAATTTACGTAATGACTTTAAATATTAATATTTAGAATATATGATATTCCATTCGCTTGTATCACATGTTTTGTTACGGTTTTTGATATGTCCCACTTTGAGTCGGTTTCTCATATGTTATGATTTAAGCACTAATTGTTAAGTGGTTTAAACTCTCATTTCCCGGCTACCTCTTCGTTCGTAAGGCTGGAATGTCGGAACGAGAAGTGTATCCTTACTGCTTAATTGCATGTGTTAGTGGGCATATGACGACGTTGTTAGGAGGCGAACGCTTTGCGTTGATCGACCCGGTCGTCAAATGTTGTATACTTGCGAGGTGGTGTCATTGCATGTAGCGTACCGCTTGTTTATGATGCTTGTGCCCTTTCCGCCTCTTTCATGAAGGTTGACCGAATTTGGGGTACTCGGCTTCTATTTTGTTGACAGAGTCTTGGATGCGAAAAGTTTATCGCATGTCGAATCGGAAAATGTTATTTCGAGAGTCTGGCCAGGTTTAGACTAGGATCGGATATTTATAATGTCGTCCTACCAAGAGGAATTGTGTCTACATATACGAAATGTTAATCGTGTATGCGTTCAGGGAAATGTTTATCCCGTGGATGCGATTTTAATCATAACGGCAATGTACATGGTGCTAGTGCGTGTCATTTACCGTGAGAGATGTTGTCAACGTATTGTACGTTTGGATTGATGATTATATGATTGATTATTTGTGATCTTTGGATGACTTGGCATGGTTTGTTTGTCGAGTCTCAATCTTATCAAGCTTATGCCGCTAACGGTGAGATGCAAGCCCTAGTGAGTGTATGGTTGCCTAAGAGTGTCTTCCCCGAGTCTATCTATAACATGATGGTTACGGTTTTGTACTTCATGTGCCTATATCTTAAATATTGAAATGCCTATTTATCTTTCTCGTAATTCACATGTATATTTATATATATATGCTTCTACTTATGTATTTCCGTTTAAGTACAATATTTGTGATATGGCCTAAGAGAACCCGTAGTTACTCCCCACTGACTGTGGCGTTCATGTTTTTCATGGATGACCAGGTTGCTTGCTTGGATGGATTTTGTTTGTTGTATTTTGGGTTCAGGTGTGAGCTAGCGGGCGTTGGCCTTGACGATTCACCCCTAGATGATGTTTAGCTAATTGCTAATAACTTTGATAGTTGATAACATTTTGAGAGACTACGTCTCTTGTAGTATATTATAGTTTGGTTTGTAATTATTGACATTCCTCGAATTTTTCTATTTGCATGTAAAAAAGGTTTTAAAAATACCGTATTTTCCGCTATATAAATCACATGCTTGTTATGTTTTATTTCCGCATTCGCGAGGGTTGTCACAAACATGTCCACGGGGTAAGACGTTCCCCTGAACTGTGTGTTATAAGACATTTCGCACACACATGACTCTAATCCTCTCGGTAGGACGATGATAATATTACGGTCCTAGTCTAAACTTGGCCAGACTCTCGGGATAAGACATTTCCTGATTCGACATGTGGTATGACGTGCCACATCCAAGAGTCGATCAACACAAAGGACGTCGAGTACCCCAAATTTGGCAAAACCACACGAAAGAAGCGGAAAGATATCTATAGTCAAAATTCAAGCTAGTACGCTACATGCAATGACACCACCTTGCAAGGATACAACATTTGACGGCCGGGTCGATCAACGCATTGCGTTCACCTCCTAATAACGTCGTCATATCCCCACTAAAACATGCATACAAGCATCAAGAATACACCCCATCGCTCTGACATTCCAGTCTAACGAGGATAAGGTGTAGCCGGGAAATGAGAGTTCAAAGAATTCAACGAGTAGTGCTCAAATCAAATACATAAGGTAGAACCGACTCAAGGAGTGAACATACTAAAACCGTCACCAAACATGTGATATAAACATGATATAAATAGAACAATGATAAACATGCGTGATTACATAAGCATTAGACCAAGTTTAAGAAGTATAATGAATAAGGAACATAGATCTCATCTCAAAACAACAAGTTTGGAAACTAACTAAAACAAGGGTCCAGTTCAAACGGTCATAACTAGAGTTCTTAAAATACAAATACAAAATGTCTAATTGGAGGTGATAGCGTATGCTCTTACGGTTCCAACGGTAGGTCCCACGCCCCAAACAGACAAGTATTGAAGGAGATATGATCATTTTACGAAAAAGGGTCGGACTGGACCCGTCCGGGTTGGATGGACCCGTCCGGGTTAAAAGTGTCCTTCTCGGGTTTAGGGCTCAAACCCGTCCGGGTTGGACTGGACCTGTCCGGGTTGGACTGGACCCGTCCGGGTTGGACTGGACCCGTCCGGGTCCTATTCAAATTCGCAAGGGTTCGAGCCAAAATTCAACCAAACTTCAAGTTTAAGCCAAACAATTTCTTACCCATTTGTAATTACCAACATAAACCATCATAAATCACAACTTAGCATAACATATGAGCATCATAACATTGCATATGACATTAAAAGCATAATTAAGTTATCATTCAAGACTTAAATACAAGTTTAAGCAACAAGAACGTAATTCATCATCAACACCACCAATTTTCCATCAAATTGGGACATACAAGATGCAATTCAACAATTAAATATATTGTAGTCATAGATCTATACTATTATCTACAGAAGAACTCATATTTCACAAGTAAATGCTACAATTAACAACTAAAACACATAAAGATATCGAGTAACCCTTCACCGTTACCTTTTTGCGTCTTCAAATTCCTTCAAGCTCTTCTTCTACTAGATAGTAGTCTCTCTCCGGATCTTCTAAGTCTCCTCCTACAAATTTTGACATAAAAGATGAAGAATTTTATCTTGGAAAAGATGAGAAAATGAAAGTGAGTAGGATTGGACTTTTCTTTCCTTAAAAGAAAGAGGGAAAGAAAAGAGAAAGAATAAGCTAAAAACTAAGAGGTTTGAGTGAGGATTGAGTGAGATATGTGAAGGTTTGTGTTGTTCAACAATGGTGAGAAAAGGGAGGTTAGGATTTTGGTTTGGTGGGGATGAAGAAGTGATATGTTTGCTGAAAAATTAGAGTGGAAAATAGGAGTAGCATTTGGGCTAAGGTGAGAAAGTGGAAGATAGAAAAGGCCCAATATCCAATACAAGGCCTAGCTCACATGAAATTCCGAGTAGAATCCAAATACGGGCTCAGATTCGATAGATTAGACACGAAATTTAACCGACTAACTAAATCCTAAGCTAAAGCCAAAATTAGACTAACTAATGATAATATAATATTATTAAATTATAACTATTAAAATCGCGGGTGTTACAGCTTTGCCCTTTCCCTTTTGAACCCCAAGGCTTAAGTTCTGCAACTTCATTGATAAAACATCTATTTTCTCACTCCCACTAGCCTCTATATCCCTTTCGACTTGGGTAAGGAGGGCATGGAGCTCATGAAAGCTCTTGTCCATGCCATGCATGTTATAGTTCGCCCTAGTTTGGGCGAACTTAGGAGGAAGTGAGTGAAGGATGCGGCCAACCGCTAGCTTCTTTGGAATCTTAACCCCTAGCCACTCTAGGGTGTCCACATGCTCAACCATATTGACCACGTGTGGGCCAATCTTTTGGCCCTTGTCTAGCTTGGCTTCAAAAAGCCATGTCATAGCATTGTATTGGCGTATGTCAGGTGATTGAGAAAACACCAAAGTCACCCTCGAGAATATCTCATATGCTCTTAGGGTGATGTATTGTTGCTTAAGACTTGAGGACATTGACCATATCAAGACCATCTTGTCGTCATTAGATACTTTCAAGTACTCCTCATAGGCGGCTTTGGCTGCATTGGTGGCCCTTGGGCCGGGTTCATTGGGAGGGGTTTCGGTCAAGTAGCGTAAGACGTTATTGGATAACGCCGCACTTTTAATCGTTTGCTCCCACTCGACGAAATTAGTTCCATCAGCTTTTAAGATGCATTTGTCCATTACGGACCTTAGCCATGAGTCTTTACCAAGTTGAACGGTATTGTTGTTATTGTTTGCCATTTGCGAATTGAATTACTACAACAAAATTAGGAAATATTAACATTCAATGTTTTAAAAAATTTCTACTTGTAAAAATTTTTTTAAACAAGTCACTCATATAATGTGTTGGAGTAGGTGTCCTCCACAATAGTGCGCCACATAATAAATCTTATTAAGGAATATAATTGGGATATTTATTGACTATATATATGATTAGTCAGTTGATTAACGTAAATCAATAACGGTTGGCTGACTAGAATTTGACGTTATTGTTGTTTGACGGCGGTGATCAACTGATCCCTTTCGGTCACACCTAAAGGATGAAATCCAAATAGTAACTAATTATTTGTATACGATACAGTTAATTAGTACATTACATATATTCGATATGTACGAGAGTTAATTGTTAGAAATTGAGTTAAGAACTCAAATTCGATTAAGCTTATTTTTCAATTATGCGATAATTGACTATAAATTTATATCTTATTTTAATACGATTAAATAAGATTTAACTTAGTAATTAATCGTTAAATTACTAAATTAGTTGAGGTTTTGAGATAGAGGTAATTAGTTAATTATATTTACAAGGAGTTGTAAAATAAATTAACTAAGCATTGTGGGACCCATTATATATTGATATAATGGTAAAATATTACTTAAAATGTTAAGTACATATTATTTTTTTAATTGAGTCATATAATTGTTATATGATCAAATTAACACTTAATTATACAAGATAATTAACCATATGATCAATAAGTATTTGTGAGACAAATATCAAAAATCAATATGGACCAAACTAGGCCATAATGGCCGGTTACATTGTAGTTACATGGTGATGATTGTTGTTCTTGTTGTAACTCTTTAGTTAGCATTTGAAAGTGACATAACAAGTAGAATAACAATCATCATCTTTTCTACAACACTCCACTCTAATGCATGTGATCAAATTGAACAAAATAAGAGTCCAATTATGGACAATATGGTCCGGCCAAATGGCCTTTATAATGAACAATTGTTGTTCATTTTATACTACTTCATTTTGTGCAATTTGTTTACTTCTCTCTAAAATTCTTCCTCTCACTAAAAACTCTCATATACTAATATTTCCTAAGTATTACTAGTGTAGTAATATAGTCTAATATTAGTAGTATATCATCTATCTTATTATCTAGTTAATAATAAGGGTAGATTATTTGGTGTCATCTTGGTGCAACTTGAAGGAGGTCTTCTAGTTTGGAGATTTCTTGTGTTCATCCATATTTATAGCTCAAGAACAACAAGAAGGAGTTCTTGTTGTGCCCATATATTTTCCATATCAATGTGAGGAAATTTCTTCTTTTATATAAATGTCTTTATATTTGCATGCATGTTACATAGATCATTAAATACTAAATTAACAAGTAATTTAGCAATTAATTAGAGAAGTCTAATTAAGGTCTATGGACTTTCATAATGACCCCTCACGAAATTATATAAGTGATTCCGAGACCCACAATTTAGATAAAAATGAAGATGTTATGCCACCTTTATGTAATAGACGGTAAGTCAACACTTTGACTAATTCTACTCCTAGGATTCTTGGTCGACGGATTTCATCTAAACCTGTCTCCTAGTCCCAAGATAACGCTTATCCCGTTGAGACCAACCCAATTTAGGCATTTGATCGCATCACCCTACTTATCCGAGGTAAAAAGTTCCACGTTGTGGTTGTCCTAATGAACACGAGATTCATAGGTCCTTTAATTGGTAAGGCTAAATCTCATTTCATTTTAAGTTGTGTGACAGGTCTTTCCAATTTAGTTATTAATTCCCTATAAGTGAACTAAGTCGCCGAATTTTAAATAACGTTGAATTGACAATCGAGAAATAAAAATGCATGTTGGCGATTTTGCCATGAGCGGAAAACATAAACAATCAATTAACAATTAATAAATCCTAGTATGGCCACCTAGCTAATCTTATTAACTAGATGATTACAAAATCGGAAACCAACTCCTTAGTTCCTTTCCTCTTCATGCAATATGCTCCAAATATGGCACCGTCTTTTCGAACACCGACTTCGGGAATCTCCGTTTTCATAATAAATAATTACAAATATACAAATGAATACATAGCAAATTCCTATTATACATTTTTTCTATAAAATGAAGTTGATAATTATTACAAACCGGCGATATGAGATCGCAATAAATTACAATCGAATAGGTATTCCCTTACATTACGGGTAATACCGTTTAAAAATAATCTAGGTCATACTAGGTACAACTTGCATTAAATTAAAAAAATGACATTCCTTCATTCAACATAAACAACATGAATAAAATGTTGTAAAAATCATGCCAAAATCACCCTTAACACTTGCCATGCTCATTCTAGCTCGGTTTTATGGATTTTATCGATTTTTAACAATTAATAATCAATAATCAACACTTGAATCGTATTTAAGCTCAAACTAATTATTTAAAATAATATAGAACTCAAAATTGATCCCCACTAATTTTTTTGTATTTAATTATTTTGATTTGATCGTATTTGCTAAATATAGAGGTTTAATCATAACATTTATGAAATAAACCCAAAATAAAATTTAAACATCATAAAAATTTGAAACCAAAAACTTTGTACATTCTGAAACATTTCCAGGAGCTCCAAAAAGAAAAACTATTTCCCAAAAAAATTAAATTAATTTTATGAACAAATATCTTTGTATTTAACGGTTTTATCTAATAAAAACCATTAAATATAGTAAAATAGTGAAACAAATTCCGACATTTAACCAAGATGATATAAATCACAATTTAAAATGTACCAAAAAATTTCATGACCAGAAAAGGAAGTCTCGATTTTATGAATATTATAATCTCATATAATTGACTTTTATCTCATAAAAATCAATAAATATGCAATACTTAATTAAAAATCACGAAAGTTTACATAAACTATGTAAAACATTCATGTGAGATTATATTAAAGTTTTATGGCCAGAATCAACATGCAACTATTTTTAGGTAACTTTTAACACAAAAATTGCATGTTAACTCGGTCTAAAAGGCATAAATCATAATAAATAGCAAATAAATCCCTAAAACCACCATATTTGACCAAACATATTTTGAATTTATTATGTATGCATGCACCAAAAATTCCGTTCAAATTAAATTTAAACTTTAATTTTTGATTTATTAGTTATCTTATAACTTTAATAAAAATGCCCAAAATGAACATGCGTGCTATAAGATAGCTCTAATACCACATGAAATTCCATAGACCCTAATTCGACTCATCTAATTAGTTACTAATTAACTTACTAACTTAATATTTAATGATTTATGTAACATGCATGCAAATATAAAGACATTATAAAGACAAGTAGAAATTTCCTCACATTGATATGGAAATATTATGGGCACAATAAGAAGTCCTTATTATTGTTCTTGAGCTATGAAATGGCTGATCCTCCAAGAATCTTCAAACTAGAAGATCTCCTTTAAATTGCACCCAAGATTTACCCAAATAAACTTAACTTATTACTAACTAGATAATAAGAAAGGATACACTAATATTAGAATAGAATACTACCTTAGTAGTACTTAGTAAATAGTACTATATGAGAGTTTTAGAGAGATGAGAGGTTTTAGTGAGATGAATAAACAAGCAAGAATGAATTAGACCAAAAAATGAACAACCATAATGCTCTTTTCTAAGCACTATGGTAGGTCATCCTAAGCCCCACAAAACTCATATTTTTCTTATTTTATTCACATGCAAATGACTAGAATGTTGGTGGTAATTATAATGATAGGTGTCATAACATAAGGTGGAGTGTAGGATTAGATGAGAACAAACATCATTTATCTCCACTAGCAATAAATCTAGCCTCCACATGTTTTATGTGGTCCATTTTGATTTTGGATATTTGTCCCACAAATACTTATAATCATATGTTTAATTATCTTGTATAATTAAGTGTTAATTTGAATATATAACAATTATATGACTCAAATTAATAATCATTATATACTCAACTTTTAAGTGATATTTTACCATTATATCAATATATAATGGGTTCCATAATGTCCACTTAATTTATTTTACAACTCTTTGTAAACATAATTAACTAATTAACTCTACCTCAAAATATACTTAAACCTCAACTAATTTAATAAATTAACGATTAATTACTAAACTAGATCCTATTTAATCATATTAAAATAATATATAAATTTATTAGTCAATTATCCTATAGGTGTGACCGAAAGGGGTCAGTCGATCACCGCCGTAATAAGACAATAACGTCTAACTCTAGTCAGCTTATCGTTATTGATTTACGTTAATCAACAGACGTGGAGTATCAATATACTAGTTATCCCACGAATATTCCAAAACGAGATTTATTATATGAATGCATTATTGTGGAGGATACTTACTCCAACAAACACATGTTCTCATAAACAAAAATGGTAGCTAAATGCCCATACTACTTACTCTCAACATTTGAGGGAAAATATTTCACAACTCAATATTAAGCATTTGAGAAACAACAATTCATGACCATAACTAACAAAGAATTCATTTTTATCATAATTACTACCCTAAAACACATAAGAAACACACATAAATGTGATATCTAGTAAGCTGTCTACATTACCTTTTTCTCTTCACTCTTCAAGCTCGTCCTTTATCAAGAAGTAATCTTTGTCGTGATCCTCTAAGTCTCCACCTACAATTATTATACAAAAGATGAGAAATTCTCCTCCTTGAGAAAGACGGTGTAGATACCTCAGTTCTGCACCTTCCGCCAACCACCCAATGATGATTAAGCCGCATGTTTGATATGCAGAACGATTTATGACAATTCGTAAGTTTATCGTCAAGTGATAGCTCAAACACTTGTTTCTACCCCTTGGTCAATATCTACGCGCCGATACGGGCGGTTTGACAGTCATTAGAGTTCTTTTGGAGTCCGGGTCGAAAACCCCTTCATTTTCTAGTAACAGTTTTAACACTCAGAATCGGAACGCTCTATTATTTTAATATATATTTCAAATTCTATCTTTTAATAAAATATTATCTCGTATTAATTTTTAAAATGGAAGCGTAGATCAACCACAATTCTGTAATAGAAACGTGGGAATCTTGCTTCTTTAGCAGGAAACCTCTAGGGAGATGACGCAGCAGGTGATGTGCCTCTTCGAAGGATCGCAGTCCTGATGCGCCTCCTCCCCAATCAGGTTCCTTTTAAAAGTTTGACTTGTTTTACGACTCTTTCACATTTTCTACTATAAAATAAGAGCTCCTTTCTCAGTTTTTTGGCACGCGAGTGTTCCACACCTTCTCTTCTATTTTTGCATTCTAGACCATGCTCTAAGTTATCGACATCTACGTGTTTGTTCAATCAAACACGTAATCTCAGATCCTTCTAGGTATCCGTCACGTTTGCATTTGACTGACCAATTTGACCAACTACACCTTAAGCAATCTAATCAATCAATCTAATCGATCTTTAGTCCTTTTACTAGGGCACTTTCTGCATACATTCAAGTCGAGCTTTCGGTAATGTAACTTAGTCAAATCTCGTTTCGTCAACATGTAAGTACGAGGGTGGTAAATTCCGTCTTTTATTATTTGGTTTTTATTTCTATTATTAATTAAGATCAATGTCGTAAAACATTTTTAGTAGTCATCAGACGTCGAGAAGAAACGTAGGAGCACCTGCGCCTCTTCGAAGAGTCGCATCATCTGTTGCGCCTCTTTCAGAAGCTGCATGCTCCTGCTGTTCTTCTTCTTGCTTGGGTTTCTACGTCTTTGCTTTTCTTATTTTATTTTCTTTGTTTATAAACATAAATCATATTAATCTTGCATAAATTAGTATTGTAATTAATATGTTAAATCACTTTTACTAGAGTTTTGGATCGACAATTAATCGCAAATACCAACGAATATTAACTAAATGCGATTCTGGCTTCACAGCCAGAACCCAACTCGATAACAGACGCAACAGGTGTTTCGCCTATTCTGGGATGGTTTTTGTCTCTGAACTTCCATTATCGTTTCGACGTAGCCTAATTAGTTATTTAATTGACTATTAATCCTAAAATCGCTGCTAATCCGTCTTTTAGTTTTTCAAATCTTTTCTTTTTCTTCAAATATCCGTTTTGGACATATTTTCGACATAGATCATTGTTATCCTTTGTAATCAATTGTAATTTTATTTAATCATTATATTGTATGATTTTACCTTTCTTTCGTATGTAATGCAATCGATCACATATCAAATACGAACAACTTCCTTAATCATTAGTAGGGACCGCTATCAAGGCGGGCGGGATTAGGTGTTCGATTAAAGAGCTTCCTAATACGTACCCTCGCCCCTTACTTAATCTCTCTGTGAACATCCGTGTTCATTGGCATCCACGAGAGTCATTCTAAACATAGAATGCTAAGGGTAACGAGTTATTAGTGTTCATGCCATCACTTTATTCAAAGGTGGCCTAAAGTAGCGCAAAACAAGTCGAAACTCTGTCCAGTCAAAATCATCACTTCGAGTCAACACTACTACAACCACAATACGGTTGTCGAGGAGAAACATTTCAAAAACATTCATTTTGAAAACTCACTTAAACACAGTGGCACACTTTCACTTCACAAGTCGAGTTCTTTCAAGTAAATATGCTAGATTGGTCGATCGTGTCTTGATCCGTCTTAGGTCACTTACCTTAGTTTCCAAGATGCCGGGAAGCAGGCAAGCAAGTGTTCACCAATGCAATCCAAATGGTAATGATCAAGTGCTAGTTGCGCTTCTCCGTTTCCAAACAACTCAAGACCACGTTTATGCTCCCCTCAGTGCCATTGAAAACCAAATTGTTGCCGTAGAAACTAGAATTCCTCTTACAGACATTCTTGATGCTAGTGTGCATGATAACATTCCACTTCTCATGGGAGAACACGAAGTTGATCCCCCTCCAATCCTTACTGGAGCTGAAAAATGACTTCAATACCTTGAGGAATAACTAATGTACCTCAAAGGAGATGAGATCTACAGGGAGAATAATTGCAAGTATGAAGCGGTAAATACCCATTTGTCAACCAAATTCAACATAACTGACATCCTGAAATTCAAGGGACATGAAAACCCTTTGAATCATATTCTTGCTTTCAAAGACTACATGTCTATCAAAGGCATCAAACCTGAAATGTTCCTAAGGATCTTTCCTTCATCTCTCGACACCATTCCTAAGAAGTGGTTCTATTCTCTAGAACACAAGAAAATTACAACCTGGGATGCTGATTCTGCAATTGAGTTTGCCAAACAATACGCAGACGATGCTGAAATTCAAGTCAATATGCGTACTCTAGAGGTTCTTACCCAAAACGAGAAGGAAGGTTTCACCGACTTTCTAAGTAGGTGGAGGAAGACTAGCATGCAGCATGTCGAACGTCTAGACGAAGCCACTCTTGTGGAAAAGTTCGTGGATAATCTAAGACCTATTTATGCAAAGCATCTAAGATACTAAAACACAAAGTATTTAAAAGACTTAACTGTAGTAGGAACAAGAATTGAAGACGACATTCGAAAGAGGCTCTTGTCCAAAACAATAGGTCGCGGGTATCAAGGCTAAACGAACCGTTCTTACGGCTCTACCAACAAAACAGATGAAGTCAATCTTGTTGAATCCTCCAAAAAGAACAACCCACAAAGGAAATTCACAAACATCGGTGACGCATATTCCAACGCCTTAAAAAGGTTGATGCAACAAGGCAAACTCCAACCAATAGGACCTACGCCTGATCCGGAAAAGAAAACTAGGTTATGGGATGAGAATGCCTATTGTGAATATCATAGACGTAAAGGACACGATACAAAAAATTGCTTCAAATTGAGGCATGTCCTTCAAGATATGATTGAAGATGGTCGCCTACCCATACCTCCTGGGGGTAAACCTAACAATACTCATA
Source organism: Heliosperma pusillum (assembly GCA_022085475.1). Lineage (NCBI taxonomy): Eukaryota > Viridiplantae > Streptophyta > Magnoliopsida > Caryophyllales > Caryophyllaceae > Heliosperma > Heliosperma pusillum. The sequence continues at coordinate 22,821 of JAIUZE010013502.1, forward strand.
ATCCACTTGGAGTTTTGATGATTACAAATGAAGAATCCACCTTGGACTGTTCACACCTCATTACGAAGATGAGATTCACATGTTCGAAAATGAGGAAAGGTATTCCACCATTTCGCCCACCATCAATGACTTCATCGCATGGGCTAAGAGTGTAAGTAGGCAGGTTTCAGAACTTGAAACCACTATAGCATCTGTTGGAGCTAGTGTCCTCCACAGTTAGTGTGATAACGTGTATAAATCTCTTACAAGTTCACAGGGTATACTTAGTATTCTTATCAGTTGATTAACGTTTATCGATAACGGTTGGCTTGCTAGAAGTTTGACGTTATTGTCATTTTAATGGCGGTGATCAACTGATCCCTAAAAGTCCCACCTAAAGGATGTGTTTGAGAGATATGATTTTATGAAAAATATAATCATATTGATGCCTTATATGACTAAAAGGTTAGTCGATGTATATGACTAAAAGGTTAGTCAATGTAATGATGATACGATTATTTAATACGATTAAATAATACTAGCTGACAGGAATTAAATGTTAATTCGTAATTGAATATAAACTGTTATATCTAATTGATGTATATAATGTAATTATTTAATACGATTAAATAATGTAAGCTTAAATGAATTAAATGTTAATTCGTAACTAAATATAAACTGTTATATTTAAGAAGCAAATTATAATTATACGATATTTATAGTTGACGTATATATTATACGATATTGTCATAATAAATGATGTCAAACCGGTATTAATAAATCGACTAAAAGATGTTGTATGGACTTATTAATATGTGACAACATAAATGACAATAATAATACTTACACATTTTATACATTAAAAAAAAAAGGCTAACAACCTAAAAACAAGTAGAGGCAAAAGAGGGAAGACTCCTCCCTTTACTCCACTTGTTGGACGGTTAAAAGAGGGAGAGTAGAAGAGATTTACACCATCTCTTCCTCTACATTCTCATCATTACTTTTTCACAAAAATTATTAGTAATTTTTGTATTCATTCTAGCACAAGAAAAGGCATTTCTCGGAGCATCTTGGGTTCAACGATTAGGAGAATATCGATCTCGATATTTGTTCTTAGGCCATATTGATAGGACCGGAGGTTGATTCTAATCTCTATGTTTTATATTATGCATTTCGTTTATGACTCGCATTTCATATATTATAATTTCGTTATAATCCTTAAATTTCATGATGAAATATACCGATATTTCTCACAAGTGGTATCAGAGCTTTGGCTACGAAATTATTTTATATGATTTTTCATAAATGATGAAATATTAAATTAAAATTTTTCTGAAAATTTGTTTCGGCTCAAATTTTTTTTTAGCCGTGTTATTTTTTTTTTATTCTTGTTATCATTTTTATTTATTGATATTGTTGTTTTAAAATGTTAAGATGACAATATGATAAATTTGTAGATGTTTTAATTTAATAAGGATTAAATTAAAATGTAAATGGAAATTGTTTTGAATGTTTATGAACATTTGTTTTTGCTATATATTTTCGGCATACATGATGTTAAATTGTTGTTTTGCATCATGATTCATTTATTTTAATGATGTTCAAATCAATTATGATTAGTCAAATATTAAGATAATCGATTTAATCCTGATTTAGATATTCATTTTGAAATGTTAAATTGAATCATCTAGTTTGTATCAATGTTTAATAATGATTAAATGTTGATAATTGTACCGATCTAGTAATATTAGCAACATCAAATTAAAATGTTTAATTTGTATGTATTATTTTAGAAAAAAAAAAATTAAAAAAATACCGTTGCTGTATTATAAAAAAAAAATGATTTGATTCGGTTTTTGTTTTTGTTTTTTAATTTGGCCGAATTTTTATGCATTATATTGATAATGTATGATTGTTGTTGTGAAAAAGTTCACAATTATTGGATACCCAATTATTTTAAAATGGTTTAAAATAATGTTGGATTAATTCATGTTATACGATAATATGAATTAAAATTGGATTATGTTTGATTGGAATTATTGTGAGTAATTTAGGAATTGTCACATAATTTTGATCATTTTAAAATAGGTGATTTGGATAAATTACTCTACATAATTATGGAATTATGTCTTGAATGACTAATTTATTTTTGATGCATTTTATTATGTTGAATGATTTGTTGAATGGTTTAGTTACGTATTTTTGAAATTGGTTGTAATTTGTGTTACCTAGTGTGGCCTTAGTTGATTATGTTTTTGTAATGATGGAAACATGATCTTGATGTATTTTTGAGATCTCGAATCTCCTTTTATTTTCTTTGAAATTATGTTTTTAAATTAGAATGTAAATAGATTTATGTTTTGTAATTTATTAAATGTAATTTGAGAAGACTAAAGATGGAGATCGGATTGCTCACTCCCGCTACATGGACCAAGATGGAACATCAAGACAAGCTTTTCATGTCCAACTTTGGATGGATTCCAAAGTTGTATTTTTTTCATTTTGGTATATAGGCCACACTAGGACTTTGTAATTTTACGTATTTTTCGTTCTTGTTGCTTTTCTTCACATGATAGTTAATGCATCATATTCCGCCTAAACCAAACCACCTACTAAAATGCATGAAAATTGACTCAAATAGTTTGGATGTTAGTTATCATGGACATAAAGATGTCACACGAATTTTAAGCATCATCTTAGTTTATTCATTCTCGCATGCTAGATATTCGTTCACTTAAAATGAATTAAAATAAAGTTGATGGGATCTTCCTCTAAAACCTAAAATTGAGACTAGTCTATATAGGTCAAACTACTATGAATCCCTTCTTCGTCGGTAGGTATATAGGACCTTACTCTCCATATGACTCCTTCTACGTTGGGTAAATAGTATGTGTTGACTTATTTTACCTCAACATTATGATCCGAAGAGTTTCTCGTGATTATGGTGGACTAAAGATAGAAATTTATCGACCAAGAATTCTAAAGGTAGAATTAGCCAAGAGGGTGGCTTATCAATTTATAGATAATTGAGTCTTGGGATCATTTATATAATACTTGAGGGAGGTCAATTGTATAAATGCTTGAGTCTTCGCATTAAGCAAGTTTTTGCACTAGACTTAATTCATATCGATGAGGATGCTTATTATGTTTTTCTTCTTTTTCGCAGTGTAGAATTTGTTTTATATTGATAATACTTCTTATAACAAATGGCTGGCCATAATGATGTCCCTACGCCAAGTGCCACACTCGTACGCGAGTCCTGGCTTAAAACTTTCATGGACCACATGAATCAGTCCACGCGACTGAAAAATGACGGGTACAACTTTGCGGACTGGGAGGCGGCATTACGGAATGCAGCCATTGCTGACGGCAAGCTCAAGTACTTGACTGAGCCAATACCGCCAAACACAGGCCCCAATGCGAGAGCTAACGAGTCACTTGCTTATAGTGACTTCTTTATGGAAGCGGGTGCGATAAAGAACGTACTCATCTTTGCAATGGAAACCAATTTGCAAAGACGCTTCATTGCCCAAGGTGCAAATAAGATTTTCACCACGCTCACTAACGAATTCTCAAAAGCACCGAGAATCGTTACTTATGAGCATACCTGTCGCTTCTTTGAAGCGAAACTCCAGAAGGGCCAACCGGTTAGCCCACACATTCTTGATATGATTAAGAATGTCAAGAAACTGGAGGCACTTGATTGCAAAATCAGTGAGAGCATAGTCATTGACTGTATGCTTCATTCACTTCATGATGGTTTTGCCCTTTTCAGGGCAAATGACTACATGAATGACATGAGGAAAAGTCCTCATGAGCTACACTCATTTCTCGTACAGACCGAGAAGGATCTGAAATTGAGTGGGAGCATGAAGCAAGATGTTCTCGTGATTTCCAACAAGAACAAAGGTAAGGGCAAGGCTCACGGCGACTGTGACACCCTCAAATTTGCGGAAAGAAAAAAAATAATTTAAATAAATAAACAAAGGTGTCAAAAATAAAAAAGGTTCATAACAAAAGGAAAATAATATTATACATAAGAATTATACAAGACGGGAGACATATCTCCCGTATAAATACGGAAATAAAAGAGTGTATAATAATATACAATCTAAGAACCGAATATAGGTCCAAGGTAAATACTTCGCTCGCTAGCTCGTCAATGTACCCAATGTATGCATCACAAACCTGCCAACCGCATTAAATATAAACACGGAAGCCACAGTCAGTGGGGAGTAACTCCGAGTTCTCCCAGCCACGAAATGTCGAGTTTAATTAAACATGAATAACATAAAAGCAATGTATATGGAAAATACAAAACTTTAACATATATGATATGCTTTTCATGTTATGAAACAGATAACTAACAAATAACCTAGCATGTGAAAGCTATCATGTGAAACCGATAATAAACTATAACTCGAGGTAGGGAAGCTGGTATGCTAGCTCAGAGGTTCCTCTCAGAAACATGGCCGTGATACACTCAAACCCTAATCCACACGTAATCATGTGAATCAGTTAACAATCGGTAATCCAAACTCTATCAATCTTAGCCGGCTTGCATCTCACCTTCTAAAACTCATAGAATCATACAAACATGAAAGACCAATACGTCTACAAACAGGCATAAGTTCTTAGAACCGTCAATAGTCGACTTCTGTAACTCGAGGCTATACCACAAGGTAGGAAAACATCCTAGTCCTAGACTGATCAGACCTAGCGACAACAGCTATTCCATTCCCCGTCCCATGACATAACCGTCTATGAGAAACTCTACTAGGCGACCCCCTAAGCAGAGATGGCTAGTACTTAAGCTGGCTCCCTTCCCAAAGCGGAACTCTTAGGATGCCATGCCCCGACTTGGAGATAAGCCCCCCAGGCCGTGACACAAAAGCTATCAAGCAGTGAACTATATACTCGTTAAAGATAGTACGGGCCTATCAATGTCATGGTCCAAGATACTCATTTAGAATTAGAATGGTCAAGACGCCATATACTCATACTTCTCTATGGGTACTTAGTCAACACGACACCAACCATATAATTAAACAGTCACGGGAAAAACATCCTATCATGTGACTAATTGCATATAAATCATATTCAAATATCATATCGCCTCATATCTACTAAGGCTAATTCATTAATTAAATACAACCTTACTTGAAGACAAATCCCCGACCCGAGTCCCGCGACGGGTCATCATTCAAAACGGGGCTGACTAGATCTTAGTTTGACCAAACCCGTTTGATCAAACCGGCTAGAAACAGAGTCTTTACCACATAGACTTGATCATAAAAATCAACATATTCATTACATGTTATTTTATTAAAACTTCTAACATGTGAATTATTATATCATACCAAAAACCCACTTGACTTAAAGGATATCAAATTAAACTACGGTCTCGTATTATAATTTCTAACATGTGAGAAATAATAATTTTATAAAAACCTTTTTAATTAAATATTTTACTTATTAATATTTCCCACTTGCTAAATATTACAAACCACAATAAAATGGCAATAACTCAAAAACCGTCACAAGGCCAAGGGAGGGACCCACGGGCTGACTTGGGCCGACCAAGACACGGGCCTGAACTGGCCCACGGGCTGTTTTGGACTGACTTGGGCTGTTTTGGGTTTTTTATCGACTTTACTAAAAACCGTTTCCTAATATTTCCCTCATGCTTTAACATAATTAAAACCCGTCAAAACAACAATAAAACAACCAAGTATCGACACAAGACCCAAGGACCATACCCGAACCAAATCCAGACCGGGCTGGACCGGCCTGAACCGGCCTGAACCGGGCCTGGACCGGCCGGTTTGGGCTGGTTTTTCCAGCCATTTCCCACGGTTCAAACACCCAAAATTCCAAATTAATTCTAACATGTTTTTAATTAACAACATCCATTTTTAACAACCAATTTAACAACCATCCATACAAAATCATGATTATGAACAAATCATAAAAAGATGTCAAGAACACTAACATATTAAAAATACCATACAACATGAAAATCATAACCACTTATCATGTTACTAGTAAAAATCCATAAATCATAATAACATGAACAAAAACGAAAGATGAACCAAAAACAAAAGAACCAAAAGCTATGTAACATTAATTCGTCGAGTAACTCGGAATCGTTACCTTAGCTAGCAAAATCAATTAGCACCAAAATAAGAAGTATAAACTAAGAAACCCGTCTTCTCATCTTCCCCTAATATATACGAGTCACCAAACTCGTCTTCAAAATCTTCCCCTATAAGAAATGACAAGAAAAACATTATTAGAATTAAAACTTGATTTTCCATAATTAAAGTGTTGAAAACGATTTTGTCGGAATTGAAAATAAACCGTACTTGAAGATGGAGAGCGAAGAGGAGATTCTAGAAATATAAGTTAGGACGGATTTGAATAAGAACTGAAGGTTTTATGATGATTTTGCTCAAGAACGACGAAGAACACGAAGAACATGAAGAACGTTGAAGAACGAGTAATTTGATCTTAATTTGATTTATTGTAAAATGAAAAGTTGTTAGTGAGTAAGTGTGAGAGGAGCCGTGTACATATATAAGAAATATGGAGTCGGGTTTTGAAATTGTTGTTACGGGATTGACTCGGCTTTAATAATTATATTACGGTAATTAATTAGATATTATTCGGTTTTATAATAGTTTAATGAAATATCTAGATATTAATTAGATATTATGTTATTGTAAACAAAAGAAAGGAAAATATCTAGCTTAAGAGAGGAGAAAGAGACGTGAGAAAAGAAGAGAAATCGGGTCTGTTTTTAAGCGATTGCCGAATTTAAGTTGACAGACCGATAAAGTTACAAATATCTTAGATATTATTATTAGTTTAATCATATTAATTAAAAGATCTAACATGAGTGGAAAATAGGTGACATGGGGCGTGTGACTCATGCAAGAGTCGGGTTCCGGGTTTGTTTCGGGACTTAAGTTGACTCGCGAATAGTTAAATGACGTTTGGGGTTAAACCATAAAAGTTATTCTTTAATTCCGAATAAATTCAAAATATTTATATTAAATTATCATAAATTCAAATAAATCTTAATAAAATTAAATTAAATTTATTATTTTTCAAATATATTTTCGGTCTTTAAAATTACGAGGTGAGTCGGGAAAAGTCAACGAAAGTCAAAGTCGACTTAAAAGTCAAGAAAAGTCAAAGATGACTTAAAAGTCAAGAAAAGTAAATGACGACTTAAAAAGTCAAGAAAAGTCAAAGGCGACTTAAAATGTCAAGAAAAGTCAAAGACGACTTAAAAGTCAAGAAAAGTCAAAGATGACTAAAAACGGGATTTTCATGAAATCTCTCAGAAATTTCAAATACGAACTCGGAATTTCAAAATACGACTCGAAACAATAAATTCTATTTTAAAACTTAAGTTTGCTGAGAAGTATCCGTAAAATATTTTTACTAGAAAAATAGGGTACTTTTCGGGTTGTTACACTTGGATTCGAAACGTTATCGCATGTCGAATCGGAAAATGTGATTCCGAGAATCTGGCCAGGTTTAGATTAGGAGCCGTTTTATTATCGTTCCTACCAAGAGGAAATTAGTCTACTTATACGAAATGGATTGAATCGTGTATGCGTTCAGGGAATGTTTTTCTCCCGTGGATGCATGTTAATCATACTTGCCATGTACACGGTGCTAGTGCGTTTCATTTACCGTGAGAGAGGTCGTCATTGTATTGTTATGTGTGGATGCGTGATTAATGATTGATTATTCATGGTCATGGCATGACTTGGCATGGTTTGTTGTCGAGTCCAATCTTATCAAACTTATACCGCTAACGGTGAGATGCAAGCCCTAGTGAGCGTATTCGGTTGCCTAAGAGTGTTTCCCCGAGTCTTTGTATCACATGATGGATTCGGATTTGTATTCTATATGCTCTTATCATTGTATTGAATTGCCTATCTATTCTTATCGTATCTCATGTATATTATATATGCATGCTTCTACTTTGGTATTTCCTTTTATGTACGGTTTAATGTGATATGGCTGGGAGAACCCGGAGTTACTCCCCACTGACTGTGGCATTCATGTTTTTCATGGATGAACAGGTTGCTTGATTGGATGGCTTTTTGCTTGACATTTTGGGTTCGGGTGTGAGCTAGCGGGCGTTATCCCTGGATTAAAACACCTCTAGACGATTTTAGCTTGTGTGCTAAACACTTTTACTTGTTAACTTTTTGGAGAGACTTCGTCTCTTGATGTAGTATAATTCATACTTTAGTTTGTAATATTTGACACTCCTCGTATTCCTTCCTTGCATGTATAAAGGTTTTTAAAACTTCATATTTCCGCTATATAATTCACATGCTTGTTTGTTTTATATTTCCGCATTCGCGAGGGTTGTCACAAGTAAGGATACACTCCCTGTTCCGACATTCCAGCCTTACGAACGAAGAGGTAGTCAGGGGAATGAGAGTAGAAAGCACATAACAATTAGTGCTCAAACCGTAACATGCGTTAAACCGACTCAAAGTGGGATATATGAAAAACCGTCACAAAACATGCGATACAAGCGAATGGAATATCATATATTCAAAACAATAATATTTAAAGTCATTACGTAAATTTATACGATAAACGAACCATGGAAAATATTATAAATGAAAACGTAAGTAAGACTTTAAAAAAATAGGCAGCGGGTGCCAGCCGGTCAAGGGGACCGGCTGCCGGCTACCCGGCTGGCACCTATATAACATTTGAAAACAATTGAATGAGCAGCGTGTCCCAGCCGGTCAAAGGGAGCAGCTGCCGGCTACCCGGCTGGGACCAATGTCATATGAGACAACGAAGACAAAATGGTATGTGTCTCAGCCGGTCGGCCGGCTGAGACATAATGCATACTACAATTTCTACGTAACAACAATTCAACATCAGCCACTCCCCCCGGTCAGCAGGCTGGGGTCAAATATGCACGAAATTCACAATTTTCACTAAGGCTCATTATACAAAAACATCATCTAACATCACAAATCATCAATTCTCAATATCAATTATCGACTAACAACAACTATCATCAACAACACAATTCCTCTGATTACTAATCCTAGTGTGGCCTATCTACCAAAATGAACAGTAAATACAAGTTTGGAATCCATCCTTATGGACCCGAGAAGCTTGACTTGATGTTCCATCTTGGTCCATGTAGCGGGAGTGAGCATCCGATCTCCGTCTCTAGTCTTCTCAAAATTACATTTCAAAATTACAAAAGTAAACCTATTTACATTCTAATTCCCAAAACATAATTAAAAGAAAAAGATACGAGATCTTAAAAATACATCCAAACCATGTTTCCATCATTACGAAAACATGATTAACTAAGGCCACACTAGGTATTACATTCTAAACCAATTGCAAAAATACGTAAATAAAATCATTCATTCATTCAAACAACATAAATAAAATGAATCAACTAAATAAATTATTCATTCAAGACATAATTCCGTAACTATGTAGAGTAATTTATCCAAACCACCTTTTAAGCTGATTAAATTATGTGATTATTCCGTAATAAGTCACAAAATTCGTATCAAACAAATCCAACTTTAACATTATTTTAAACCGCTTTAAAATAATTAGGTATCATATAATAGTGAACCGATTCACAGGTACGGATACTGTTCACAGCCAGGAAAAACAAATTTTTTTTTTTCGAAAACAGCAGTACGGGTACTGTTCACAGGCAGGAAAAACAAATTTTTTTTTTTCGAAAACAGCAGTACGAGTACTGTTCACAGAACAGCAGCAAATTTTTTTTTTTTTTTCGTTCGTCTTTTTTTTTTTCGGTTCAATTAACACAAAAAAAACTTTGATGAATAGAAATCTTTTATGGTTGCTATTAGAACAAGATTATCATATTAATTAATGAAACAAGATCAATCGTATATGCTAAAAACTATATAGCAAAAAAACAAATTTTTAATCTCATCAACAAAACGAATCCATTTACGTTTTAATTTAATCTTTATTAAATCAAACATCTACAAATTTTTCATATGATTATTCTAACCGATTAAAATACCAATATGAAAAATCAAATGGAACAAAAACAACCAAAATCGAAGGCGAAAAAATTGAAACCACACGGCACACAAAAAAAAAAACAGTCCGTGTAAATTTTTTTTTTTTCGACGCTAAACAAGATACAAAATCCATAATATGAAATTCATAAAATATAATTTTGTAGCCTTATGCTCTGATACCACTTGTGGGAAAATATCCGTATATTTCACCTCTAAATTTCAGGATTATAACAAAATTATAAGATACGAAATAACGAGTCATATATGAAAATAACGATATAAATAAGAGATAAAAATCAACCTTTGGTCCTTGCAAATTGGCTTAAGAACAATATCAAAAGTATGATATCTCCTACTAGCTGCACCCAAAATGCTCCTTGATATGCCTTAATCGTGCTAGAACGATTATACAAAATTACCGCTAATTTTATGTGAGGTTTGATGATAGATCTAGAGAGAAAAATTGAGAGAAAAATCACCCTAGTGTTTTGTTTGTGCCGTCACCTCCATTAAAAAACCCTAGGTATTTTTCTTTTTATTCTCCCCTAATCATACTAGCTAGGTTTTCCTAAAATAAGAGATTGCAATTAGGATCCTTTCCAAACCGATTTGGACCGAGTAGATATATCCATTTATTGCTTCATATTTTTCGGTCACACCTAGTAAATAACATCCATTGTATTATTATAATTATCGTCACTAATATCGTCATCTTATTAATAAGTCCACTCAACCTTTTGCAGTCGATTTATTAATACATGTCTGACAATATTTACAATAATTATTACGAGTAATACATTTGCTTAATTAAATATAACGGTTTATATTTAATCACGAATTAACTGATTAGTTCGTTTAAGCTAACATTATTTACATTAATTAAATATAACAGTTTATATTCAATTTACGAATTAACAGTTTAATCCGTCTATCATCATCATTTTTGACTAACCTTTTAGTCAAATACATCGACTAACCTTTTAGTCGTATAAGGCATCAATATGACTATATTATTCATATAATCACATCTCTCAGACACATCCTATAGGTGTGACTTATAGGGACCAGTTGATCACCGCCATAATAAAATGACAATAACGTCAAACTTCTAGCGAGCCAACCGTTATTGATAAACGTTAATCAACTGAGTATTATACAAAGTATACCCTGTGAACCTACAGAGATTTATTTATGTTATTGCACTAACTGTGGAGGACACTGGCTCCAACAATCTCCCACTTGTTCGTACAAGTGTATGTGCGATAACCGATTCTCATATCCATAATAAATTTCTCCCACTCAATGTAAAACAATTTGCAAAGTCCGTATTCACAAAGGTCGTATTTTACAAGTGATCAGTATCAAGAGTGGTTTTCCCGACTAGAGAGTAACTTAACTGATAAACGAATCATTATTCGAGCATGGCCATGCATTTCAGTTACACTCCTCGAGTGGCCCTGAGAAATAACAAAACCTGATAAATGTTGGATATTTTTCTTCAACTCGAATCCTTGCAGATACAGCTCTAGTATGAAATGCAACCCCATTAAAAATCCTACTTAGGGCCTCCGTCTTCCGGTCGACCATAGAAAGAAACCAAGGCAACCCAAAAACTGCCGTTAAATCGTCGAAGAGAACACGTCGATAGGTCAAAAGAACGACTCTAGGAATCCATATGGACTCATCGCACCGACTGGCACCTAATTTCTTGAAACATTTCGGCCTCCATAACGTTTGTCACAATTGTCCCCTGCGGAAGTATCATTATAACTCGCATTGTTTCATCAATCACAACCTGTTTTGACTTATGGCTCGTTGACCCACCATCAATCGACTTCACAGAATAATTGCCAGAGTTATCAGCTCATGTAGGCGATTACGGACCAAAACAAATATAATGTAATTCAGTTCACTTTGTGGTGTTCAATGTTGTCAGTACAACCCACATGAAAAACAAAATATAAAACAAAACGATGATTTCATAGATAGTTTTATGAAAAAGATACAGTTGTCTAATCCATATAAAACAACTAATACAACTCAGGAACACGTTTGATTCCCATGGAAATAACGTGCCCTTCATGCTTATCATATCTTAATGGTTTAGTGAGAGGATCTGCGACGTTATCATCCGTAGCAATCTTGTCTATCACTATCTCCCTTTGCTCCACGTAATCTCGGATCATGTGAGCCTTCCGTTGTACATGCCTAGACTTGTTGCTGGACTTAGGCTCCTTAGCCTGGAAGATGGCACCACTATTATCACAATAGATGGTGATCGGGTCATCCGAACTAGGAACTACAGTTAGTCCCTGTAAGAATTGACGCATCCATATAGCTTCCTTCGCAGCCTCTGAAGCAGCATAGTACTCGGACTCAGTCGTAGAATCTGCTATAACACTTTGTTTGGAGCTTTTCCAGCTGACCGCAGCGCCATTAAGAGTAAAAACGAATCCAGACTGAGATTTCGAGTCATCTCGATCCGTTTGGAAGCTAGCATCTGCGTAACCGATTGCGCATAGCTCAGTGTCACCTCCATAAGTCAATACCCAATCCTTAGTCCTCCGTATGTACTTAAGGATATTCTTAACAGCCATCCAGTGTGTTTCACCTGGATTGCCTTGGTACCGACTCGTCATACTCAATGCATATGCCACGTCTGGACGTGTGCATATCATGGCATACATGATCGATCCTATAACTGATGCATAAGGAACCCGACTCATGCGCTCGACCTCTTTCGATGTCTTTGGTGCCTGAGCTTTACTCAACTGCATCCCAAAAATCATTGGAAGGTTCCCCTTCTTGGAGTTGGTCATGCTGAACCTCTCAAGAATCTTATCTATATAAGACTCCTGACTGAGGGATAACATCCGTCGTGATCTATCTCTGTAGATACGGATCCCAAAAATTCTTTGTGCCTCGCCCAGATCTTTCATCTGGAAGTGGTTCTTTAACCAAACTTTTACCGAAGTTAAGAGAGGTATGTCATTCCCAATCAAGAGTATGTCATCAACATACAATATTAGGAAGACAATCTTGCTCCCACTCGACTTGATATATAAGCATGGTTCCTCGACCGATCGAGTAAATCCATTCTCTTTTATCACCTTGTCGAAACGATGATTCCAACTCCGAGAAGCCTGCTTAAGTCCATAGATGGAACGCTTAAGCTTGCATACCTTCTTAGGATTCTTAGGATCAATGAAACCTTCGGGTTGTACCATGACAACCCCTCCTCCAAATAACCTTTAAGAAGCGGTTTTCCACATCCATCTGCCAAATTTCATAGTCAGAAAACGGCATCGCTAGATTATCCGAATGGAACGCAGCATGACTACGGGTGCAAAGAATTCATCATAATGCAATCTGTGCACTTGAGTGAAACCCTTTGCCACTAGTCGTGCCTTGTAGGTATCTGGTTGTCCTTCTACAAAATGCTTTATTTTGTAAAGCCATTTGCACTGAAGAGGCCGAACCTTATCAGGTAAGTCAACCAGATCCCATACGTCATTCTCATACATAGAGTCCATCTCGGATTGCATGGCGTCAAGCCATAGCTTAGAGTCGGAATATGTCATGGCACCTTTACAAGTAGCGGGTTCGTTACTCTCTAGGAGTAAAACGTTATCTCTCTCATTCTCCTCGACCATACCAATGTATCTGTCTGGAGGAATGGAGACTCTACCCGACCTCCTGGGTTCCAAAGGAATATTAACCGCAGCCGATGATGAAGGAACGGTTTCCTCCATTGATTGCTCGGTTGTTGGTTCTTGAATCTCTGACAGATCGAAGGATCTATTACTTGTCCTATTCTCGAGAAACTCTTTCTCTAAGAACGTCGCACTAGCCGCAACAAAAACTCGATGTTCGGTAGGCGAGTAAAAGTAATGACCAAACATCCCTTTTGGATAACCAATAAAGTATGTCTTGACCGATCGTGGGCCGAGCTTATCGTCAGGTCTCACTTGACATAAGCCTGCACCCCAAACCGAATAAAGGACAATTAAGACCGTTCCCTCCATAATTCCATAATGGAGTCCTTGTCTCCACTTTAGACGGACTTTGGTTAAGTATTAAAGCAGCTGACAAAAGAGCATAACCCCACAATGAATCAGGTACAACCGTGTGACTCATCATGGATCGAACCATATCAAGTAATGTTCGATTTCTCCGTTCGGACACCCCATTCAATTGTGGTGTTCCAGGTGGAGTTAACTGTAGTACTACACCACAGTCTTTAAGGTGTCGATCAAACTCCTTCGAAAGATATTCGCCACCACGATCCGAACGTAGTGCTTTAATCTTTCTATCCAGCTGGTTTTCAACCTTATTCTGGAATTCCCTGAACTTGTCAAAGGACTCACTTTTATGCTTCATTAAGTAGACATAACCATATCTACCAATCGTCCGTGAAAGTATAAATATCTATAGCCATCTCTAGAGTTGATTGACATAGGTCCACACACATCAGTAGGTATGAGTCCTAATAGGTCAGCAGCGCGCATTCCAACACCTTTGAAGGAAATTCGAGTCATTTTGCCTATGAGACATGATTCACACGTGCCAAAAGATTCATAGTCAAATGGGGAGATAGTCCCATTATCAATGAGCTTCTTCACGCGGTTTTCATTTATGTGTCCCATACGGCAATGCCATAAATAGGTTTGATCTTTGTCACCAACCTTTGCTTTCTTACTACTCACATGCATTATATCTGTGGTTTGATCTAAAACATAAATCTCATTCATGGAAACTGCTTTACCATAAATCATGTTCGTTAAAGAGAAAATACAGCTATTATCCTTTA
>JAIUZE010013508.1:0-11023 GCA_022085475.1 Heliosperma pusillum
AACAGACCGGCGGCCGGTGGGCCGGCTCAGAACACAGGCAAAATCCCAAAAACAGAGGAAAGGGGTCTGGGCCGGTCATTCGACCGGCGGCCGGTCGACCGGCACAGCCAATCATACCAAACTCAAAACTTCAACACTGATGTGTTCCAGGCCGGTGGATGGACCGGCGGCCGGTAGGCCGGCCTGGAGCACCATATCATGCAAAACCCAAAACTTCCAAATGAGTTTCTGATGTGTTCCCAGCCGGTGGTCAGACCGGCGGCCGGTCGACCGGCTGGGATCACTTCTTCACCCGTGAGCTTCCAAAGCTCAACCAATTCATTTCAAAACTCAATGATACTTCTAATAATCATCAACAATCAATATATATCATCAATATCCATCATATAACCTCATTTACTAATCATAGCATGGATTCTAAACTTCCTAATCGTATTCTAATACGATTTCTAGCATATAAACATGTAAAACACGTAAGTAATACCGAGTAACCCTTCACCGTTACCTTCAAGCGTCTCTAATGATCGTCAAGCTCCTCTTCTATAAGGAAATAGTCTTTGTCGGGATCTTGGAGGTCGCCACCTCCAATTAGATCGTAAAAAGATGAATAAAGTTCATCTTGAGAAAGACGAAATGCTTAAAAAGCGAGAAAGACGATAATTTTATTATCAATACGGATAGAGGAAGGTACGGGAGGAAGATTAAGATAAACTTACGTAAATTCTATTGAGTAACGAAGAAGTTACGTCAATTCTAAGCTTGAAATCAAAGAGGGAAATTGATTTCTTAAGGAAGAAGAAAACTAGGTTTGATTTTGTGTTTAATGAGATTTTAGGTTAAGGAAGGGAGTTGTGTGAGATGTGTAGAGAAAAAGTCAAAGGCGATTACCAAAGTCAAGAAAAGTCAAACTAGACTGAAGACGACATTTTCATGAAATCTCGCAGAAATTCCAAATACGAACTCGGAAATTCCAAATTCGACTCGGAACTTAAAAAGATAATTTAAAACTTAAAATTACTGAAAAGTATCCGTAAAATATTTCTACTAGAAAAATAGGGTACATTTGCGGGTGTTACAGTGCCGATAGACTTTACTAGATACTAAATGGATCTGAATAATAAGGTTATCGACTTGAAGTCTCGTGATTATGGAATATTTTCGTAGGAATTCTGATGATTGAAAATGATGAGTTACAAATTGGGTAAATTGCATTCTCTTGAGGATTTGGTTTATTAGTAGAGTTAGTGATGTCGAATTCTTGTCGATCTTCCTGCCGACTTCATCGTGATCTTTCTATCCCTAAGAGTTCGTTTTGTTTCGTTTTTGCGTGTTTTGTATATATTTTGTTACCCTGAATTGTGTGTGAGATGTGCGAGTCGCTCTATGTACGTGTAATGTGTTCTTATTTTGATTTTATCTTTGAGAAAACCTTCGAATTTCCATATTGTATTTCTAAATTAACTTTTCAAAGAAGTCCAAAGATATATTTTGTACCTTGTTTTTGGAGAAAATAGATTTCTGTTGCTTTTATATTTGGATTTTGCGTTTGGTTGGATGTTTGGACTTATTATTGGAGACGTCTGGTGACTAGTCCTACACTTACTAACGCTTGTTTGATTTTCGATTTCACTATTTCGACAATGATTTGATTTGGATAACTAGAGTACTCGTTTGCGACGGGCACTCTTGTGATTCGTAAATAAAGTTTCGCACTTATGAAAAATTTCCTTAAACCGTTTTGAGAAGAACATCATTTCATAAATGTTTTCCCTTGTAAAAGCTTTCGTGTTGATTTTGTAAACCGATTCTTGTCTTTGATACTTTTGTTTTCTACTCTCAAGTTTCGAGGACGAAACTTTTTAAAAGGTGGGGTGATTGTAACACCCGCAAATGTACCCTATTTGTAATTTAAAAATATTATACGGATACTTTTCAGCGAAATTTAGTTTTAGTTTAGAATTTAATTTCCCCTGTCTAATTTAGAATTTCCGAGTTCGTTTTCGGACTTTGCGCGAGATTCCGAGTAAATTACATCTTAAGACGTTATTTACTTTTTCCTTGACTTTTTCCACTTACTCCTTCATATACTCCCTCACAACCCTAACTCCCTCATTCAATCTTCTTCTTCTTCCACATACAAACCACCAAAACCTAGCCTCCATATTTGCTCAAGTCTTAATATCGATCCTACGCCTTCATTTCTTGCTCAAATTCACTAAGGTTCGTCTTATTCCTTCCTTCTCATCTTCCTCTATCCGTATTGGTAATAAAATTAACGTCTTTCTCGCTTTTCAATTTGTCCGTCTTTCTCAAAGGTGAATTATATTCATCTTTTGTCGTCTTTGTTTAGGTGGAGACTTTCTAGACCCCGACAAAGATTACTATCTAGTGGAGGTAGACTTAGAAACCGTTTAAAGACGCAAAAAGGTAACGGTGAAGGGTTACTCGATATCATTTACGTGTTTTATGTGTTTTCTATGTTAGAAATCATTTTTAGAATAAGGTTAGTAATCTTAAAAATTGTGTTGTAGATGATGGTTGTTGTTAATTGATAATTGATATGAGAATTGATGATTTGTAATGATAGATGATGTTGTGTTATGCCTAAGTGGAATTGTGAAATTCGTGTTTTCGTGCCGAGACAGAACGCTGGCAGCGTCCATTGACGCTGGCAGCGTCGTGGGGCGCTGGCAGCGTTGCTTGCTGCCAGTTTCCCAAGTCGACTGCAGTTTTCCTGCACTGACCCCTTTTCGTAAAATGATCTTATCACCTTCGTTACTTGCTTGTTTTGGGCTTGTGACATCCCGTTGGAACCGTAAGAGGTTAAGCAATCACCTCCATTTGGAATTTCTGCATTTACATGTCTAGAACTCTAGTTATGATTGTTTGAAGTGGACCCTTGTTTTAGTTGGTTTCCAAACAACGTTGTTTTGGAGAGGGGATCTATGTTTCTTATTTATGGTGCTTCATAAACTTGTTCTAATGCTTATGTATCATGTATTGACTCATTTTTATCATAGTTAAACTTATATAATTCCCTATTCTCATGTTTTGTGACGGTTTTTGGTATGTCCCACTTTGAGTCGGTTTTTACACATTTTACGGTTTGAGCACTAATCTCCTATGTGCTTTGTACTCTCATTCCCTTGGCTACCTCCACGTTCGTAAGGCTGGAATGTTGGAACGGGGATGTATCCTTACTGCTTAATTGCATGTGTTAGTGGGCATACGACGACGTTGTTGGGAGGCGACCGCTTTGCGTTGATCGACCCGGCCGTCAAATGTTGTGTACTTGCGAGGTGGTGTTATTTTCATGTAGCGTACCGCTTGTTATGAGGCTTGTGCTCTTTTCCGCCTCTTTCGTGAATGTCGACCGAATTTGGGGTACTCGGCGTCTATGAATGACCGAGTCTTGGATGCGAAATGTTTATCGCATGTCGAACCGGAAAATATGATTTCGGGATTCTGGCCAGATTTAGACTAGGACCGGATATTCATATCGTCGTTCTACCGGAGGAAATTAGTCCACATATACGAAATGAATTGAATCGTGTATGCGTTCAGGGAAATGCTTATCCCGTGGATGCCTTTTAATAATACTTGCCATGTACACGGTGCTAGTGCGTTTCATTTACCGTGAGAGATGTCGTCAATGTATTGGTATGTTTGGATGGATGATTACATGATTGATTATTCGTGATCATTGGGTGACTTGGCATGGTTTGTTTGTTGAGTCTCAATCTTATCAAACTTATACCGCTAACGGTGAGATGCAAGCCCTAGTGAGCGTATTCGTTTGCCTAAGAGTGTCTTCCCCGAGTCTTTGTATATTATGATGGATTCGGATTTGTATTCCATATGCTCTTATCATTATATCTCGAATTGCCTATCTATCCTTATCGTATTTCACATGTATATCTATATATGCATGCTTCTACTTTTGTATTTCCTTTTATGTACGTTTAATGTGATATGGCTGGGAGAACCCGGAGTTACTCCCCACTGATTGTGGCGTTCATGTTTTTCATGAATGAACAGGTTCCTTTCATGGATGGCTTTTTGAATGGTATTTTGGGTTCGGGTGTAAGCTAGCGGGCGTTGTCCCTGGATGAAACACCTCTAGACGTTCATTAGCTAGATGCTAAATAACTTTGTCTTTTGTTGACACTTTGAGAGACTACGTCTCTTGTAGTATATTCTATTTTAGTTTGTATTTATTTGATATTTCTCGTATTTCTATCTTGTATGTAAAAAGATTTAAAAACATCGTATTTTCCGCTAATTAAATCACATGCTTGTATGTTTTATTTCCGCATTCGCGAGGGTTGTCATATTTTCTCTCTGAAAATGTCGAAAATTTAGAGGTTTGCCTCAATTCGATTTGTATGATAGAAATTGATAGTAGAAATGAACAATTGGCCTTGTTAGGAACATAACCACATATTTCTTTTGCGTTTTCGACAAATTTTGAACAAATGAGATGGTCACTCTGCTGGTTTGAAAATCGTCTCGAAAACCCCTTTAGGATTGGCCATTTTAGCTAAAACTTGGTGTTGTGGAAACCTTGTGTAATGGGTAAACTTGTTGTGGAGTTGGATTTTTTATTTGCGACAACTTCTGCAGGACGCTTTTTTAGGGCATAACCGCTATTATAGCGAAATGTTGTCGAAATTTCGACTCAAACCCATGACTAGACTTTGAACTATACTTGACTTGACTCTATCCTACATGTGTAGTCGGGTTTTGGAAGAAATGGCCAAAGATGACCGGAAACTTCCTTTTGAGCTTTGAAAACGCTTGAAATGTGCTTTAAAAGTGCTTGAAATGACTTCGATTTTGCAGGCGATATTCCTTCTACGTCGGAGGCAACCCCTATGGATGTAGACCTTGAGCCCTCTTCTTTTTGTGCTGGAGAAGAGATATCGGCACAGGTGTTCGAGGACGCTAGGGAGGTCGAGGAGATCCCGAGGAGGGCCAACGTAGGACGAGGTGGACGCCATCTGTTGGGTGCACCTGAGTTGGCCGAGAAATGGGATGGTAGACATCTCATTAGGGCGGCGGAGAGACACTTGTCTTACCCTACGGCGCGGAGCATGGTAAGTTACTGTCGGACATTATTTGTATCCGTTTGTCATTTCATTTCTTACTTATTTGTGATGATTTTTATTTGAATTGATAGGATGTTGGAAACATGAGGTCCTTTTCCGGCTATACGAACATGATAGAGGCTTACGAGAGGCTAACTGAGGAGGGGAGGGCTCTCGTCGAGGCAGGAGCCTTCGGAGACCTGGTTAGACTGTGAGAAATATCGGTATATTTCATCATGAAATTTAAGGATTATAACGAAATCAAAATATATGAAATGCGAGTCATAAACGAAATGCATAATATAAAACATAGAGATTAGAATCAACCTTCGGTCCTAGCAATATGGCCTAAGAACAAATATCGAGATCGATATTCTCCTAATCGTTGCACCCAAGATGCTCCGAGAAATGCCTATTCTTGTGCTAGAATCAATACAAAAATTACTAATAATTTTCGTGAAAAGTAATGATAAGTAATGTAGAGAAAGAGATGATGAAAATCTGAAGTTTTTTTCTCATCTCCTCCTCTTTAACCGTCCAAGTAGTAGAGGTAAGGGAGGAGTCTTCCCTCTTTTTCCTCTACTTGTTTTTAGGTTGTTAGCTTTTTTTTTATTTATTTATTTAATGTATAAAATGTGTATGTATTATTATTGTCATTTATGTTGTCACATATTAATAAGTCCATACAACATCTTGTAGTCGATTTATTAATACCGGTTTGACATAATCTATTATGACAATATCGTATAATATATACGTCAACTATAAATATCGTATAATTATAATTTGCTAATTAAATATAACAGTTTATATTTAATTACGAATTAACATTTAATTCTTTTAAGCTTACATTATTTAATCGTATTAAATAATTACATTATATACATCAATTAGATATAACAGTTTATATTCAATTACGAATTAACATTTAATTCGTCTCAGCTAATATTATTTAATCGTATTAAATAATCGTATCATCATTACATTGACTAACCTTTTAGTCATATACTTCGACTAACCTTTTAGTCATATAAGGCATCAATATGATTATATTTTTCATATAATCATATCTCTCAAACACATCCTTTAGGTGTGACTTTTAGGGACCAGGTGATCACCGCCATTAAAATGACAATAACGTCAAACTTCTAGCAAGCCAACCGTTATCGATAAACGTTAATCAACTGATAAGAATACTAAGTATACCCTGTGAACATGTAAGAGATTTATTCATGTTATCACACTAACTGTGGAGGACACTAGCTCCAACAATCTCCCACTTGTCCTTACAAGTGTATGTGGGATAACCCGATTCTCATATCCATAAATTTCTCCCACTCAATGTAAAACAATTTGCAAAGTCCGTATTTACAAAGGTCGCATTTTACAAGCGATCAGTATCAAGAGTGGTTTTTCCGACTAGAGAGTAACTTAACTGATAAACGAATCATTATTCGAGCATGGCCATGCATTTCAGTTACAACTCCTCGAGTGGCCCTGAGAAATAACAAAACCTGATAAAGGTTGGATATTTTCTTCAACTCGAATCCTGCAGATACAAGCACAGTATGAAATGAACCAGTAAAAATCTGCTTAGCCTCCTGTTACGGTCGACCATGAGAAAGAAACCAAAGTCACCCAAAAACTGCCTTAATCTCAAGAGACAGTCGATAGTTAAAAGAATCGACTCTAGGAACACTATGGACGTCCAATCCACGACCTGGCACTGAATGTTTTTACACATTTAGGACTCCATAACGTTGTCACGATGTCCTACGAGGTATCTTTATAACTCGTATATGTGATCGATCAGTCAACCGTTTGACTTATGGCTCGTTGAACCCACCATCAATCAACTTCACAATATAATTGCCAGAGTTATCAGCTCATGTGGGCGATTACGGACCAAAACAAATATAATGTAATTCAATTCACTTTGTGGCGTTCAATGTTGTCGTACAATCCACATGAAAAACAAAATATGAAACAATACGATGATGTTATGAATAGTATATGAAAAAGAGACATTTATCTAATCCATATAAACAGCTACTACAACTCAGGAACACGTTTAATTCTCATGGAAATAATGTGCCCTTCATGCTTATCATATTTTAACGGTTTAGTGAGAGGGTCCGCGATGTTGTCATCCGAAGCAATCTTGTCTATCACTATCTCCTTTTGATCCACGTAATCTCGGGTCATGTGAGCCTTCCGATGTACATGTTTAGACTTGTTGCTAGACTTAGGCTCCTTAGCTTGGAAGATGGCACCTCTATTATCACTGTAACACCCGCAAATGTACCCTATTTTTATAGTAAAAATATTTTACGGATACTTTTCAGCAAAATTTAGTTTTAGTCGTAAATTAAATTTTCCGTGTCTAATTTAGAATTTCCGAGTTTGTATTTTGACTTTATGCGAGATTCCGAGTAAGTTACGTCTTAAGACGTTTTTGGGCTTTTCTCATGTTTTTCCACTTACTCCTTCATATACTCCCTCACAACCCTAACTCCCTCATTCAATCTTCTTCTTCTTCCTCACCAAGTAAACCCCAAATCCCTAGCCTCCATATTTGATCCAACTCTAAATCATCGCTACTCATTCGTTACTCGCTGAAATTCACTAAGGTTCGTCTTATTCCTTCCCTCTCATCGTCCTCTATCCGTATTGGTAATAAAATTACCGTCTTTCTCGCTTTTCAATTTATCCGTCTTTCTCAAAGGTGAATTATATTAATCTTTTATTGTCTAATCGTAGGTGGTGACTTTCTAGACCCCGACAAAGATTACTATCTAATGGAGGAAGTCTTAAGAATTGATTGTAGACGCGAAAAGGTAACGGTGAAGGGTTACTCGATATCATTTACGTGTTTTAATGTGTTTTCCATGTTACAAATTGTATTTAGAATAAGGTTAGTAATTTTAGGATTTGTGTTGTTGATGTTGGTTGTTGTTAGTTGATAATTGAGATGAGAATTGATGGTTTGTGATGATAAATGATGATTGTTTTATGTGGATTGCAAGACGGATTGAAGGATCGCGTGCCTGCCAGACCAGGATGCTGGCAGCGTTCCCAAGACGCTGGCAGCGTCGTAGGATGCTGGCAGCGTTGCCTGGCGCTGGCAGCGTTTCTTGCTGCCAGTTTCCCGAGTCGACTGCAGTTTTCCTGCACTGACCCCTTTTCGTAAAATGATCATATCTCCTTCGTTACTTGCTTGTTTTGGGCCTGTAACCTCCCGTTGGAACCGTAAGAAGATAAGCTATCACCTCCATTTAGAATTTAAGCATTTTGATGTCTAGAACTCTAGTTATGACCGTTTGAAGTGGACCCTTGTTTTAGTTGGTTTCCAAACACGTTGTTTTGTGAACTCTAGTTATTATGCTTCATAAAGTTGTTCTAATGCTTATGTATCATGTATTGATTCATTTTTATCATAGTTAAATTTATATAATTCCCTATTCTCATGTTTTGTGACGGTTTTTGATATGTCCCACTTTGAGTCGATTTTACAAATGTTACGGTTTGAGCACTAATTTCCTATGTGCTTTGTACTCTCATTCCCTTGGCTACCTCCACGTTCGTAAGGCTGGAATGTCGGAATGGGGAGTGTATCCGTACTGGCTTAATTGCACGTGTTAGTGGGCATATGACGACGTTGTTGGGAGGCGAACGCTTTGCGTTGATCGACCCGGCCGTCAAATGTTGTATACTTGCGAGGTGGTGTCATTTGCATGTAGCGTACCACTTGTTATGAGGCTTGTGCTCTTTTCCGCCTCTTTCGTGAATGTCGACCGAATTTGGGGTACTCGGCGTCTATGATTGACCGAGTCTTGGATGCGAAACGTTTATCACATGTCGAATCGGAACACGTTTATTCCGAGAGTCTGGCCAGGTTTAGACTAGGACCGGGTATTTATATCATCGTCCTACCGGAGGAAATTAGTCTACATATACGGAATGTAGCATCGTGTATGCGTTCAGGGAAATGCTTATCCCGTGGATGCCTTTTAATCATACTTGCCATGTACACGGTGCTAGTGCGTTTCATTTACCGTGAGAGGTGTCGTCAATATATTGGTATGTTTGGATGGATGATTACATGATTGATTATTCGTGATCATTGGATGACTTGGCATGGTTTGTTTGTCGAGTTTCAATCTTATCAAACTTATGCCGCTAACGGTGAGATGCAAGCCCTAGTCTGAGTGTATGGTTGCCTAAGAGTGTCATCCTTGAGTCTTTGAATCATATGATGGTTACGGTATTGTACTTCATGTATCGATATTATTATATATTGAATTGCCTATTTATCCTTCTCATATTTCACATGTATATCTATATATGCATGCTTCTACTTTTGTATTTCCGTTTATGTACGTTTAATGTGATATGGCTGGGAGAACCCGGAGTTACTCCCCACTGACTGTGGCGTTCATGTTTTTCATGGATGAACAGGTTGCTTGATTGGATGGCTTTTTGCTTGTGGTATTTTGGGTTCAGGTGTGAGCTAGCGGGCGTTGTCCTGGATGAATCACCTCTAGACGTTGTTTAGCTAGTTTGCTAATAACTTTGATATTGGATAACATTTTGAGAGACTTCGTCTCTTTGTAGTATACTCTATTTTAGTTTGTAATTATTGACATTCCTCGTATTTTCTATTTGCATGTAAAAAGTTTTAAAAACACTGTATTTTCCGCTATATAAATCACATGCTTGTTATGTTTTATTTCCGCATTCGCGAGGGTTGTCACAGTTGGTATCAGAGCTTAAACGCTCCCGACGCACACACGTGAACCCTAAACTTAAACTACTTGACCATGAAATAATAAATGAGAGATGGGTAGAAGTTAAGGATTTTACTTGGTAGTCTTTGGTGTACTTGATGTTTGTTTGGTTCTAACTTGTTTGTTGATTGTGTTGAGTGATGTTATGTTTGTTTGTATCTACCGTCTTGAAGAGGATCATGCGTTACCTAGAAGAAGTATCCGCTACCGAAGATTGAAGATTGACAAGCCTAATTGAAGTGTATTTTTCCTCATCGATGATTTCTCTCGTCCTTAATGTATCATGCTCTCTTCCTTCTATCTAAGTGCTTCTTTATCATCTAACTTCTTTTCCCTTGGAAATTACGCTTGATAGTTTCCTCCATCTTACCATTTGTACCCTCAACTTTCTCACGTGACCTTTTGTGGATACCATACCCGTTTGTTTGTAGTATATAAACCTTGGTCGGAAGAATTTTGGACTTTGTGGAATGTTAGTGTTGATTAGATAGAATTTGGGATTTGAGAAAAATTGTGTAGACCTAAGTTCACCTCTAGTGGTGAGAGTTGGGATCCTTGAGGAAAGTGTGGTAAGATATGTTTGATGATTTTAGTGTATAAATGCTTGTCATGACTTGTGTGTAAATAATTCATGATATTCGATGGTGTAAGGTTGAATGAGTTGGCTAGGACTTCTTAACTCATTAATAATTTAATCTTTTGGACTTAAGAGTTTAGTATTGTTTTGAAGACCATGCTTATGATAGGTCTAATTATTGTAAATGAGAAGCTTTGAATGATATCTTGAGGTGCGAAATACTTTTGAGGTTAAGTGACTTCTTATGATTTTCTAGTGTGTACCTTTGGGTATATGCTTGGTGGAAAGATACTTGGTTATAATCATTGGATTTAAAATTATGATATTATATCATGGTATCGGAGACTTGGTTGAGGTAGTAAGTCGTCAGGATAGATTAAACCATGTTACCTAAGTATTATGGACATGAGTTGTGACAACCCTCGCGAATGCGGAAAGATAAAACATACAAGCATGTGAAAAGATATGCGGAAATACGGTATTTTAAAAACTTTTAAACATGCATTGTAAATAAAACGAGGAGTGTCAAATATTACAAACTAAACGCGGAAATATACAACAAAGAGACGGGG
>JAIUZE010013509.1:0-37164 GCA_022085475.1 Heliosperma pusillum
GGATGAGATCCCTTATAGGTTATTCTAACACCTAAAGGACTCTTTAAATAAATCTTTTGATCACGACACTTGAACCTAGCATGATACATTGCTAGCCAATCAATACCTAGGATTATATCAAACTCTCCTAGAGGAAACTTAAGGAGATTTGTGGGAAAGATAAAACCCGAAATAGATATTGGGACATTTGAATAAAGAGTAGAACAAGAGATAATATCTCCGGATAGTAAGGATATGGGAGTATCCTCACTAGATGTAGGCTTGATAGATAATTTACTAGCATATGTCGAAGACACAAAAGACATTGAAGCACCGGTATAAAAAAGAATAAGACACGGTTGCTCTAAGATTGAGAACATACCCGTAATGATCTCGGGATGAGCGTC
Source organism: Heliosperma pusillum (assembly GCA_022085475.1). Taxonomy (NCBI): domain Eukaryota; kingdom Viridiplantae; phylum Streptophyta; class Magnoliopsida; order Caryophyllales; family Caryophyllaceae; genus Heliosperma; species Heliosperma pusillum. Next base: position 387 of record JAIUZE010013509.1, read on the forward strand.
GGCTTCGGCACGGCTCATGACAAAGATGGAACCCTTAGGTTTAGGAGGAGGAGGGGGCAACTTTCGATCGGGGCAATCATCATAACGGTGACCACCCTTTTGACAAAAGAAGCACACATAAGGTCGTTTGGTACAAGACACACCGGGGTGGTATGGTTGTCTACAAATGTTACATTGACGACCTTGAGCTTGAGCTTGAGGAGCATAAGGCCTATGAGCCATATTTGAAGTAGCTCTAGGAATACAAGGAGCAGGATTTCTTGTGTTTGCATTGGAAGGAGGATTGAATCTCCTCTTGCTAGCATAGGAATTAGAGGAAGACGGGATAAACGGCCTCTTCCCATAAACATTCGGCCTAGGAGCATAAAAAAGGAGAGGGATTATTCATCAAAGCTTCATCTCTAATAGCCTTCATTGAATTCTCGGCCCACAAGGCATCATCATAAAGATCTCCAAACGAGGTGGTATTCCTCCTCACCTTACTTTGTAGAACGGCACTCAACTTGTTACGATAATAGAATGCTCGGTCTTCATCATCTCGGATAAGCCTCGGCGCAAAATGCGCAAGCTTATTAAACTCCGTAGTAAACTCTTGAGCTGATAAGTTGCCTTGTTTAAAGTCAATGAACTCCTTGAGCCTTTGTTGTTTAAGCTCTTTAGGATAGAATCTACCTTCCACAAGAGCTTTGAAGCAAGCCCAGTTGAAGTCTTCTTCAAGTACAACGGTGGCACTTGTGATAGCCCACCAGTTATCAGCTTCCCTCACCAGAAAGTGCTTTGCGATCCTCACCTTGTCCTCTTCTCGGACTTGGTATAGATCAAACTGCTTCTCATCTCACGGAACCAATCGGATAATTCCGTAGGATCCGGCTCTCCACCATATGGTACGATCTTACTTCTAGCTATCTGTCCAGCTACCCATACATAGCCACCTTGATGGTTATCTTCCCTTCTAGGGGGGACTTGGTTGGCATTAGCTAGAGCGGCATCTTGCTGATTTTTCAGCACTTGAGTAAGAGCTTCCATCATAACATTCTCAGCTAATCGTGGTCTAACCATCTTCATAAGAAACAAAAACAAATTAAGTTACTCCTATCAATTAGCATAAACAAATAGACTACCAAGTAAGTCCTTAACTTCTACCCAATCTCTCATTTATTATTTCAAGGTCAAGTAGTTTAAGTTAGGGTTCATTGTAACAACCCGAAAATTACCCAATTTTTCTAGTAAAATATCTTACGGATACTTTTCAGCAAAACTTAAGTTTTAAAATAGAATTTATTGTTTCAAGTCGAATTTTGAATTTCCGAGTTCGTATTTGGAATTTTTGAGAGATTCCATGAGAATCCCGTTTTTAAGTCAACTTTGACTTTCGTTGACTTTTTCCGACTCGCCTTGTAATTTTGAAGACCGAAATTTTATTTAAAAAAATAATATTTTTAATTTATTTTTACTAAGATTTATTTGGATTTATGATAATTTAATAAAATTATTTTCAATTTATTCGGAATTTATAAAGAGGTTTTAGGGTTTTAACCCGAACGCCATTTAACTATTCCCGAGTCATCTAAAATCCCGAAACAAACCCGAAACCCGACTTTGGCATGAGTCACACGCCCATGTCACCTTTTTCCACTCACTTTAGATATTTTAAATTAATATAATTAAACTAATAATAATATCTAAGATATTTATAACTTTATCGATCCGTTAACGAAAATTACGCAAATCGCTCAAAAACAGATCCGACTACTACCTATTTCTCACGGCTCTCCTCTCCCTCATAGGACTAGATATTTTCTTTATTTTCATTACAATAAAATAATATCTAATTAATATCTAGATATTTGATTAAACAATTATAAAACCCGAGTCAATTCCGTAACAACAATTTCAAAACCCGACTCCATATTTCTCTATATTTACACGGCTCACACCCACTCCAATTCACTACTTATCTTTTCATTTTACAATAAATCAACTTAACATCTAATTAATACTTTCTTTTATATAATCAAAATCGTTCTTGGTGTTCTTCATCGTTCTTCATTGTTCTTCATCGTTCTTGAGCAAAATCGTCACAAAACCTTCATTTCTTATTCAAATCCGTCCTAACTTATATTTCTAGAATCTCCTCTTCGCTCTCCATCTTCAAGTACGGTTTATTTTCAATTCCGACAAAATCGTTTTCAACGCTTTAATTATGGAAAATCAAGTTTTAATACTAACAATATTATTCTTGTCATTTCTTATAGGGAAAGATTTTGAAGACGAGTTTGGTGACTCGTATATATATTAGAAGAAGATTAGTAGACGGGTTTTTCTTTTGTTCTTATTTTGGGTGCTAATTGATTTTTCTAGCTAAGTTAACGATTCCGAGTTACTCGACGAATTAATGTTACATACCTTTTGTATCTTTTGTTTTTGTTCATGTTATGGTTATTTATGGTTTTAGTAGTAACATGATAAGAAGTTATGATTATTATGTTGTATGGAATTTTTAACATGTTTAGTGTTCTTGACATTTTTGGATGATTTATTTATAATCATGATTTTTATATGAAAGATGGTTGAATTGGATGTTAATATGGATGTTTGATAATTAGAACATGTTAGAAATAAATTGAGTGTTGTTGTTAGGGTGGCCGTGTAAAGTGGCTGGCAAAACCGACCCAAACCAGGCCGGTTCAGGCCGGTTCAGGCCCGGTCCAGGTCCGGTCTGGTTGGCCGTGATTCGGTCCGTTGGTCTTGTGTCGATACTTGATTGTTTGGTTGTTGTTTTGACGGGTTTTAAATATGTTAAGCATGCGGGAAATATTAGGAAACGGTTTTTAGAAAAGATGACCAAAACCGGTCCTAAAATGAACCGTGGGTCCCCTTGGACTTGTGACGGTTTTAGAGTATTGTTATTTTATCGCGTTTTGTAATATTTAGCAAGTGGGAAATTTTAATAAGTAAATTATTTAATTAAAAGCTTTTCATTATATTATTATTTCTCACATGTTAGAAATTATAATACGAGATTTTAGTTTAATTTGATATCATGTAAGTCAAGCGGGTTTTTGTATGAATTAATAATTCACATGTTATAAATTGAATGAAATAGCATGAAATGAATGTGATATTCTTATGTTCAAGCCTCGATGGCTAAGACTCTGTTTCTAGCCGGTTTGGCCAAACGGGTTTGGTCAAACTAAGATCTAGTCAGCCCCGTTTTGACTGATGACCCGTCGCGGGACTCGGGTCGGGGATTGTCTTCAGGTAAGGTTTTATTTAATGAGAAGATAGCCTTACTAGCTATGAGGCAGGCGATATGATTTGAATATGATTTTTATGCAATTAGTCACATGATAGGAAGTTTTTCCCGTGACAGTTTGATTGTATGATATGTGTCGTGTTGACTAAGTACCCATAGAGAATTATGATTATATGGCGTCTTGACCATTCTAATTCTAAATGAGTATCTTGGACCATGACATTGATAGGCCTTACTATCGTTAACGAGTATATAGTTCATGGTTAATAGCTTTTGTGTCCCGGCTTGGTGGATCTCCAAGTCGGGGCATGGCTGCCATTGCTTCCACTTTGGGGAATGGAGCCAGCTTCAGTACTAGCCAACCCTTTGGTGGATCTCCTTAGGGATACTCATGTGATGAGTCTTGGGTGCGATGGATCTTCGCATTTCTCTAGGTCTGCGCAGTCTAGGATTAGGGTAGAGTTGTATCTTGGCCATGTTATTAGGGTAACCTCTGAGCTAAGATATGTGCTTTGGATCTGGGCCATGTTTTTAAGGTAACCGCTGAGCCTAGATGTGTGCTTTGTATTTGGGCCATGTTATTAGGGTAACCGCTGAGCCTAAATATATAAGTATATCCTACCTCGCGGTATAGACTCGAGTTACAGAAGTCTTCTATTGACGTTACTAAGAACTTATGCCTGTTTGTAGACGTATTGGTCTTTCATGTTTGTATGATTCTATGAATCTTAGAAGGTGAGATGCAAGCCGGCTAAGGTTGATAGAGGTTGGATTACCGATTGTTAACTGATTCCCATGATATTATGTTTGATTAGGGTTTGAGTGTATCATGGCCATGTTAACGGTAACCTCTGAGCTAGCATACCACCTTCCCTACCTCGTGTTATAGTTTATTATCGGATTCACATGATAGCTTTCATATGCTAGGTTATATGTTAGTTAATTGTTTCATACCATGAAAAGCATATCATATATGTTAAGGTTTTGTATTTTCCATGTACATTGCTTTTATGTTATTCATGTTTAATTAAACTCGACATTTCGTGGCTGGGAGAACTCGGAGTTACTCCCCACTGACTGTGGCTTCCGTGTTTATATTTAATGCGGTTGGCCGGTTTGTGATGCATACATTGGGTACATTGACGAGCTAGCGAGCAAAGTATTTACCTTGGACCTATATTCGGTTCTTTAGGATTGTATATTATTATACACTCTATTATTTCTGATTTACGGGAGATATGTCTCCCGTTTCAGATACTTTTTATTGTATAATATTATTTCCGTATTTGTTATGAACCTTTTTATTTAAGACACCTTCTTATGATGAATATATTTAATAGTAGGTTCCGGTTTTTAAAATGTACCGATTTTCACTAAAGTGAACCTATTAGAAACGTATTCTCATCTTTTATTTATTTAAATTATTTTTTTTCTTTCCGCAAATTTGAGGGTGTCACAATATGGTTCTGGACTCATTGACCTTTTCTAATGTGTATCATGCTAAACTTCTGTTTATATATACGTACAATAAGCTATTCTTGTGTGTATCATGCATTTGATTTTTGTGTGTTTCGTGCATTTGATTTTTGATTTTTGTGTGTATCGTGTATCGTGTATTTGATTTTTGATTTTTGTGTGTATCATGCTAAACTTCTAATGTGTATCATGCATTTGATTTTTGTGTGTATCATGCTAATCTTCTTAGAGCAATGGAATTGTTTATATATACGTACAATAAGCTATTTAAAAATTGCTCTTGTATATGTTCAGAAATTGGTTTGCTTTTGTATATTTATTAATTTATTTATTTATATCACCACCCCACCTTAATGAATGGCTATTCAAGAATTGAAGTGAGTTCAACCCGGTTAAACATGTACTTATTGGTTTTGTACTATGAATCTATGATGCATTAATTTAATTTATAATTTGACAGACGTCAAACTTTTGTTGCAGTATGATAAAGGATATTAATATAGCAGAGTTATCTTGTCGACTTTATGTCATTCTTATATGATTTGCACATGTATATTATGTATATAAGATTTGCACATGTACAAGGTGAAATCTCTTGTAGTAGTTATACATGACCAGATTGTCGTACCTAAGTGGATTTGGTCCTAACTATGTTTTTTTCCTTTTAAGTTTTACCGAAAGAGTAATTGTTTATTAGTTTGAGGTAAGCTTTGTTTGTAGACCTTAAAATAACTACTTGTTCTTGACATCATCTATTAATTACCTTAAATAAAGTTCAACTTACATAAATATGGTATGGATGTCGTAGATGTGGTCGTCCGTAACTATGGCATAACTTATGTATACAATTCTACCTACGAGTATAGAATTATAATTCATAATAAGCAAGATTTTTATATCCATGTACATGCTCGCATGAATATTCAATTGCCTTACCATGTGCTTGACTTCATTATGCGCACGTTCTTATAAGTTATAATTTTAGTTTGGTTGTCTTCTGTTAAAACAAAAATATAAATGTTACGGAGTACGATACAATGATTATGATGTGTTGGTTGTAAGGTTGGTAGGAGATTATCATGCATTGCCTACAATTTTACCGCTTTTGATATTCTTATGTCACCGAGAAACGAAGAGTTATTGTTTAATATGATAATTAAGTTAATCTTGTATAATTTACATATTATTGGACTTAATTTTTGGAAAAGGACATATCATATAATTTTTGGACCTAAAATTCCAAAAGATTTATTTTATAAATTAAAGATGAGTAGATCTGTCCATATTATAATTTTGGCCTGAAGTTCAAGGTTTTAAATGTGTGTAAGAATAATTTAACACCGTCTCATCAATTCATATTTTGAAGTGTAAGTGGCCAGAAGTCCACATGTAAATGTTAGTGGCCAGAAGGTCACAGCTGCGATTTAAGAACTGCATTTGGGTTTCAAATAGATAAAGCGGTCTTTATAAAAGGATAAATCATTTCTGAATTGATTCTTGTTCACCTGAAGTTGAACGGCATAATAGATTTGAAATTTGGTCCATTCTTTGAAGTGAATGTGACATCTCATAAAGATTCTACTTGTAGTAGAGATTGAGAACATGACATTATTGAGCCTAATAATGTGGCATTTGGTGAGTGATGTAAAAGAAGTCTAAATTGAGCTTAGTGATGTAGACATAGTAAGACAAATCATGTTCATTGAAAGATTCATGTGACATATATACTCGAAATTCGATATGAGAAAAGGAAAGTGATATACGAGTTGAAATTTTAATATTCGTACTATGGCCTGAAGATCATAGTATTTAAAGATACTGAAACTATGACCAGTTTATAGTGTTTACATATACTAAATTATGGCCTGAAGTTCATAATGTTTACAGATATTGAAATTGTGACCTGAAGTTCACAATGTTTATAAAATTCTCACATTTCATATAACGAGTATTATTTGAGTATCATAATTAAGAATAAACTCGATGTTTATACATGAATATTTGTAAAATATGAGATACTCTTAAAAGTTGAGAATTATATCAAATCGAATCAACATCATTTCCTGAAGCGAATGGGATATCATTGCTTGAGTATGAAATATATTTATCATTCATACAAATAATGTAGTCATGTAGACACATTATTGTGTAAATGGCTTAAAACACTGTGTGTGGTATCTCGTTACAAGTGACATGTGAACAAATTATTTAATATTTGAAGAGAATGATCACTATAATTCGTTGAATTCACCACCTCCCCTGAAGGAACAGATGAATAATTAATTGAGTTTAATTGAGATTATACAAAGAATCAGTTATGATTTGTTCATAATACGTACAAGAAAGATCAATGTATTATATTCCCTGAAGGAATATTGTGATATATGTATGTTTAGTCTTGTCATTATAAATAAGACACCAATGAGTGTCTTATGTCACATCTATTTTTATGTGGCTAGATACAAAAGACTTAATTTGAAGTCATATGATGAAATGTTGCTAACTGAAAGTTTAACACTGTAATTATAGTCAACTATAAATTTTGCATGTGATATGACATTGCTAACCAGAAGTTTAGCAAGATGAATAGTAAATTAGAAATTAAAGTGGCGTGTGATAAATTAAATTATTCATACACAGTCAAGTGCTTATAAAATATTGTTAGAGATTGTGGATGTCAAACTAAGAAGGTTGACATTAAATTGTTAAGATGTGACGATTGAGGCCATCCGGTTCTTATTATACCCGTCTTGATAAACCTGAAGTTTATCTTAGAGAAAAGATAAGTGCTAAAACTCTCTCGTGTAGAAATTTCATTAAAGGCAAGACACTACAGTGAGATTGAGTATATTTGATATTGGAGATATAAACATTACTCAGAAATTCAATAAGAACTTAAATGTTCATGTATGGATTGACACTCTATTGAATGACTTGTAGCCACATAATGATTTTTCTGAGTAGTTCTTGTGATCAGCAATCACATTTTGATTATAATATAAAATCGTTGATCTCCCAAATTGGGCATCGTAATTTGGCACATTAGAAATCCAACTGCATAACATGTTACTCCCCGAAATATTTTGTTATTATACAAAAATGTCCATATAAATTCTCATCGGTGATATAAGAAATTGAGATCTAAGGTGGATATAATAATTTATTGCCCATTAAATATATCTGTTATTGATAGTTTTTACCACCTTAAGGGGAGAATGATAAGGAAAAGCTGGTAAAACAGATAAGTTATCCTCAACAGAACCTGAAGTTCAGCGGTTTGTTTTCAATATGAACTACATCAAATAGCGGTTCATGAAATTAAAAATGATGGCGTTCATTTAGTTATGAAGATGTATTACGATACCAGTTTGATCACCTTGTCTAAATGTGACATTACATTGAGATCTATGATGTAATTATAGACATAGATATTATATGTAATGAAAATTGAAATTCTTGTCAAATTGAACAATAGCCACACATGGAATGTAGTGTGGAAGTCATATCGGTTCACATATTTCAAATAATAAGAAAAGGACAATCAAAATGGAAATGAGAAGGATGGTCCTCCTCTTTTCAGTGTAAGGATCGGAAGACGTACTCCCGGAAAACATAAGTATTAATATGGTTATAAATCATTCTAATAATAATAATATTTTAAAAATATTAAACCATTAAACTAGTCGTTTATCAAAATAGGTAATAATTGGCTTTGAGACATTATTACTTATCTGATTATAAATAATTTTTCTTAACGTATCATTAAAATATTTATTTAAAAATCTTATTTGCTTCAAAACTATGGATGTCCATTTGATACTATCCCAAAATGTACTAGATCTATACTAAGAATATAATATTTTAGAAATCTAAAATAGGTCAACTTAGTTAAAATAAGATATTAGGCTTAATATTATTCAGGTAAAATTGTCGAAATACCCAAAATATTAAAAATAAACTCCAAAGGTCACTACAACACAAATTATATTTGGTTTTACATAAAAACAAATTTTAAATTAATGAACTCATAAAAAAAATAAGGCCTAATTTGTTTCTTTCATTTCAGCCATTTCACTAATAATAACAATTTTAATACTTTACATATAAAATAATTTAAGGCATTTATTTGAATCAAAATAAGGACTATTTATATTATGTAAAATTATTAAATACCCAATTACCCCTGCCCGAAAAATCTGGTTTTCCTCAAATTTTACACGGTTTATATAAATTTTTTAATTACATAAAAAAATTCATCTTAAGATTATATATCATGAAATTTTATATTCATACAGTATATTTAGATCTCTACCGTCATATTAAATTTCGTAAATTTTTCAATTTATTTAGTATTCTAAAACTAATAAATTAAGAACTGATTAACAACTAATAAAATAGCTAACATGTCCTATTCAAACTTTTCGATCCCGACTTAAAAATAATCCTTAAACTTTTTAACCAATCTAAACATTTTGGTCCCAATATATCATTATTTACTTCCAAATATGTACCACACATTCAAAAAAACAACTTAGATTGTCCCCGCGTATTAAAGTGCAATAGAAGTGAGCTGCATAATGAGAGAATACACCCATCCATTTCTGGTTTCCCGTAACTCTATCCAACCAACTATAAACTCTATCATTATGATTTTGTTTATTATTACATGTAAACAATGTACCATTTTCTTTGATATCCTCCATCTCACACACATACAAACAATCTTGAAATGGCTTTATTTTTGCTAAAGTAGAAATACCCCCTAACTTCTTAACTTGAGATAAGACTTTATTAAAATTCCCAAACCATAATAACCAGGGAGTATAAGAGATTTGAGCACAGTTTTTCAAAAACTTCCACAACTCTTATCTATCGTGTACCCCATTAAATGCATAGATCATAGAAAGAAAAATTTATTACCATTAGTTTTAGACATAACAAGCATATGAATGTACTGAACACCATATGCCATGAATTAAATATCATAAAAATTACAAATGAAAACGTATTTTTTTTCTATTTTTTTTAAAAATGTTTATAACATATACAATTTGCATTTAGGTATTAAATATAATAAAAGTATAAGTAAAAGTTATCAGCACCAAATTGATGTTTCTACTTCTGAAACCTAAAAGCTAATTTTAGGATTCTTAAAAATACTTTTTAACTTGCAAAATTTATGTGTTTGGCAAAACACATACTAAAAAAATTAATAAATACGATTTTATTTGCAATTTTTAATTTTATACGAATAGATACTCATCTTAATATCGGACTATTTTTTAATAATTTTTTAAAAAAATTTAAATCGATTAGGTAAAATAACTCTTTTTGAAAAACACTTTGGTAAAGCTACGTCCAAACACTCAATTTTTCAAAGAAATCACTTACCAAAAACATTATTTTGAAAAACAAAAACAACTGTTAAAAGTTACCCAAAAATAGTCAAAGTAATGACCTAATCAGAATTAGAAATTAGTCCAACAGGATGGCCGACGTTTATTGATCGAGTCGGTCAGAAACTTTTATAAATATCCAGTAATAATCTGCTATCTTCATCATCATAATCATATGAACTCATCAAATTACGGTTTCGCTCAACAAATTAGGATCCCGATTTCTGATTCATTTAATAACTCTTCAATTGAGTTCTACAACAAATTAGAATCCGCTATTTTTTTTTTACTCGTTGAATTCTCTGTTGTATTCAAGTCTATTATCATTTTACTCTAATACCCGGCCAATAGGAAAATATTGCACAAAGGCGTGATTTTTGTTTGGGATTTAAAAGAAAAATGAACAAAATAATAAACTAAATGAGTAAGAAAAAAAATTAGTTAGTCAAATTATTTAACTAAATTAAATTCTCTCATCAATCTTGGTGAGATATTACTCTGAACTCTGAAGAAACAAGACTTCAATTTCTTCTGAAGAAAATCAAGTTGATTAGACAGATTAATTAAATTAAATTGCCTCATCAAGCTTCAAGACATACTACTAGGCCAAACTCCCAAATTGTTAAAAAAAAAATAGAGGGTTTTGTACAAATTGGTACAAAAATTAGAATATTGGACAAATTGGTAAAAAAAAAGTAGTATATTGGACAAATTGGTAAAAAAAAAAAGGTATGAATTGTTGAAAAATTAGTAAAAGTTGTTTTATTAAGTGATATTTAAGCCAAAATATATAAATAATATTAATATAAAAAAAAATCTTTTATTAATGAACAAATATATAAATAATATATATGCAAATCATATTTTGACCCTTAATATATTTTCGACTTGAAATTTGATTTACATTTTACAATTATTCGGGTAGGTCGAGTTCGGGGCAAGTCATTTTTAGGGTTTACTAAGAACTCAGATAAGGCTGGGTCGGGTTGGATGTTTTATATATTATGTAATTATTTGTTCAGCCCCGCTGATGTTTTTCAGAAATTTTTTTCTTAAGTAGTGTTATCATGACACTTATTTACAAAACTAGGGCTCTTTCAAACTTTTTTACATGGAATGAGTCCAAGTCAGCATAATTTTTTTTTTAATGTTCGTTCACCCTGTCGCTGAATCCTTCCGCGACTGAGTACTATTTTTTTTAAGCTGTATAATCAGACCTAAGGCAGAATATCTGCCATTGTATTCAAATACACAGTCTCTGAATGGTTCAGTGACTGAGTAGTTAAAGAATTTATTTTTTGAAGTTGTATTATCAGACACAAGGCAGAATATCTGCCATTGTGTTCAAATACTCAGTCACTGAACTACTGAGGTGATTTTTTTTAACCTGTGTAATCAGACCCAAGACAAAAGATCTACCATTGTGTTCAAGTTCAAATACTTAATCGCTGAATGATTTAGCGACTGAGTACTTCAATTTTTTTAAACTGTGTAATAAGACAATGTCCAAAGAAATTTCCATTGTATTACCGAGTGTTTCTACCTACAAAACTCCAAAGTCATTTTCAACAAACACATACATATGATAGAAAAAGAGTTTAAAATTCTTACACTTAATCCAATACATAACATTATGTTTTCTTAAAACTTAACCATCCAGCAAACACATAGTTTCCGTGTAATACATAGTTTCTAGTTGCAATTTTTCCCCTTCTTGCGTGTTCTTTGGGATGACTTTGCTTCTTCACTTACTTGTGTCATGCGAGGTTGTCTATGTGCAAGGTGACGAAAGTCATATCTTGCTGGACTAGGAGGCCTTGGCTCTTGGTGGTTTATTAGATGCCATTGTCTCGTATTTACAAGCAAATTGAAAGACATTGTGCGCATCTTTTCTATCATAGCATATTGAGCCAAAGGGATGTCATCGGGCATGTTGGAAATCATTTCCTTAGTTGTGTTGTAAGTAAACATATTTTCTATATTTGTACATTAGTATAAATTATATTAGAAAGCACGAATTAAAAAATTTGTAATTTTGTATATTAATAAGGAAACATATACTTACTAGTATTTGGAAGTCCGCCGTGGTTGGGTAATAGTAGTGATGATCCTCATAATCAGCGCTCACATTTTGGCATAGAGGCGTAATGATGCGACGGGTAATAGCATTATACCACTCAAAGTACTCGTCCTCATAGCTCATCAAACCACAAGAACGAAGCCCCAGCTCCACCATTTTTGACATTCGGTTTTCCCATTTATCTATCGACTCTTGATGCATAGTCTCATAGTTAACTGACCAGTCGCCCTTTCTACTAATACTATGCAATTTGGTGCAAGTGCTGCCCATATCAGGGATTATTTGATGCCACCCGAAAAGTTGAGTACATCTATTTGGGAAATGTCATTCAACCATTTCAAAGCAATTAATGGAGCAATAACGACGGCCACTCGGTGTGGTCTTGGACACATGTTGGGGAGAGGTGTTGTACCACACTTGGTGTGTATGGTTGCCATACAAATTGCATCTCCACCATCTTATCTAAGAGGTCCTTAACGACTACCAACCCGAGTCTAAGATCCTTAAATCCTGCACTCTAGCCATTTACATGTCAACGGGTCTACCCCATTCAATACTTGACTCCCAAGGGGATATGCTAACCCGACCTCTCGAGGGACACAAGACCTAACTATGTCCGGGCGTTCAATTGGTACTCTTTCCCAACTTCATAATTGGAATAATAGTAAAGAGCCGGCTATTTCAAAACATTCAACTTTAGTGGCTTTGCACAAATTTCTGTAAAGGCATGCCAAGACCCCACTTCCCCAACTAATGTTGTCTATTTCATCCAAATCCTCCCAAAGGGGTAAATAAATTAAACTCACGGTATTACCGGTTTTATCCGAAAACAAGATAGCCCAAAACAAATAAAGCAAATAAGCTCTTACGTGGCGATGCAATTGATATTGAGAATTAATGTTTGCCACGTTTTTAAAATTGTCATGAAGCCAAGTAAGTTCTAATTTTGACCTTTTTAAAGTAATAGTTGACGGTGTTTCTCCTAGCAAACGCACACATAAATTTCGCCACCCTCCCTTCCTTCACTTGAACTCGTTACCGGTCTCCCACTTATTCTAAGGCCCAAAAGCATGGCCACATCTTGAAGGGTGATGGTTGCCTCCCCGAAAGGCAAATGAAAGGTGTAAGTCTTTTGTCTCCACCTTTCTACCAAAGACGTGATAAAGTCAACATCCAATGGGACATAACAAAGTCGAGTATTACCTCAGAATTGGGTGTTATTTACATATGTAAGAACCGCCTCAAGAACTTTAAATGCTTTAAATGCTTTCATGTGGCCACGTAGGATGAGAGGTCCGAGTTCTACTCCTTCCCAAATTGCCTCACTACGGTGAGTAGATTGGAGATTAAAAATTCTTCCATCATCAGGTCTGGGATCCAATTGAAAAGAAAAGATATAGACAATACAAGCTTTTCAATTATATTGAAAATTTAGAAGTCACTTACGTATATATAAAAGAAATTAAACAAAAACATAACAAATATAAAATAGAAGTCATACATAATTATATTGAAAATGTTGGTTAAAAAAGTAATTGTCCAAGACATTTAAATTGAAAGTACAAAAAACAATTACAAATTATAGAGTAAATTCAATAGTGTTTGATGATCTAGCTTTTGAAGGACAACTACGTTTATTATGACCCTCTACTCGACATAAACTACATGAGGAAGTTGCTCGTTGATCTATTTCATTGTGGGTTCTTTTCGACTTTCGACGGCCACTATCTCTTTTCATGGACTTATTTGGAATCACTTTTAGTACCACCCATGACATCCAATATGACTCATCCGGAACTGGTGGAAACTTGAACGATATGAGCCATGGTACTCCCCGTATGAGTAGAATGGATCAACATATTGATCGGAACCTATACTGTTAGCTCGACAAACTGCCATTATACATTGCATATTATAGATTTCTCATTTGTTCCATGTGCATTTTCTTTCCGAAAGAATAAGTGTGTGACCATGATTACCTTAACTCCCAAGTCTAGTCCCTCTTTCCGTGACAATCTCATATAGACCTCTCCGTGCATCATAACAAGTAACTTTGTGATGAGCCGCCCGTTTCACATTTTCAACAAGCTTTTTAGTCACTTTCTCTGACCACATACATCCCTCTAACAACCTTTTGTTAGCATCTTCACGGTGCTTTAAAAAATACGAGTTGCTTCTAAAAAATGTAGCCTTAACAAGTGCGGTGATAGGTAAAAAACGAACACGTTTGAAAATACCATTAAAACATTTTGAATTGTTGGTTGTTGTGATGTCATAACGGTGTCCACCATCATGACACAAGGACCATTTGTAACAACCCGAAAAGTACCCAATTTGCTTAAGCAATAGCTTATGGATACTTTTCAGTAGAACTTAAGTTTTTAATATAGGAATTTTTGTTCCGAGTCGTATTTTGAAATTCCGCGTTCGTATTTGGAATTTTTGAGAGATTTCATGAAAAGACAGTTTTTGGTCATCTTTGACTTTTCTTGACTTTTAAACCGTCTTTGACTTTTTCTTGACTTTTTAAAGTCGTCATTGACTTTTTATTTATTTTTAAGTCGTCATAAACTTTTCTTGACTTTTAAGTCATATTCGACTTTTCTCGACTTTTCAGTCAACTTTGACTTTCGTTGACTTTTCCCGACTCGTCTTGCGATTTTGAAGACCGAAATTTTATTTAAAAAAAATTATATTTTTGATTTATTTTTATTAAGATTTATTAGGATTTATCATAATTTAATATAATTATTTTGAATTTATTCGGAATTTAAAGAATAACTTTTACGGTTTTTACTCGAACGTCATTTAACTATTCCCGACGCATCGTAATGCGCGCAACAAATCGAAACTCGACTTTGGCATGAGTCACACGTTGATGTCATCGCTTTCCACTCACCATTAGATGTTTTATTTATTTTGATTAAAATAATCAAAATATCTAGATATTTACTTACTTTATCGATCCGTCAACGAAGATTACGCAAATCGAGCAAAAACAGACCAAATCCTCACCATATCACACGGCTACTTTAGTGCTCTAATAGATCTTGATATTTTCATTTCTTTTGATTAATATATCATAATATCTAGATAACTATTTACTTTATAGATCAATTAACGAAAATTACGCAAAACGCTCGAAATCAGACCGGAAGTCACCATTTCACACGTCTACTTTAGTCCTCTCTTAGGCCTTGATATTTTGATTACTTTTCATTACAATATCATAATATCTTGATATTTGGTGTAATTAACTTTATCGTTAAGTATATTAAATCGTTTACCGTAAAATAATTATTAAACGCGAGTCAATTACGTAACAACAATTTCAAAACTCGACATCTTTATTTGGCCTATATCTACACGGCTCAACCCACCCTCCACTCACCAACAACTTTTCATTTTTACAACAACTCAAATAAAGATCAAAACATCACTTTATTTAATCGTTCTTCGTGTTCTTCGTCGTTCATCAATCGTTCTTCATCGTTCTTGAGCAAAACCTTAATAAAATCTTCGTTTCTTAATTAAATCCATCCTAATTTATATTTCTAGACTCTCCTCTTCGCTCCTCATCTTCACGTACGTTTATATTTCAATTCCGTCAAGATCGTTTTCAACACTTTAATTATGGAAATTCATATTTTTAGTTCTAATAATGTTTTCTTGTTATTTCTTATAGGGGAAGATTTTGAAGACGAGTTTGGAGACTCGTATATTTTGGGTGAAGATTAGTAGGAGGGTTTCTTATTATATATTTCTTATTATTATTTTGGTGCTAATTATTTTGGCTAGCTAAGGTAACAATTCCGTTTTACTCGACGAATTAATGTCACATAGGTTTTAGTTTATGTTCATGTTATGGTTATTTAGGATTTGAGTTAGTAATATAGCCTTTAGTTTTATTTATTTGGATTTTGGTTCGGGGTGTTACACCATTTGCTAAGTTGGATACTTTCCAAAAGAACTTTTGCACTTGGGTTAAGTTTAGCAATTTTGTGCATGCCTTTGTTAAACCTCTTAGGTTGTGCCGCGCATGCTGTTGAATGAAACGCAAGCTTCAATTCATTACTTTTGAACCTTGTGTTTATGTTTGATGCATGATGTCGTGTACAATATCTATGGAACGCTAGTGGCTCGGTCCATCCACCACCGACTTTATTCATTGCCCTAATGATACCTACATGACGATCCGAGATAACGCAAATTCCCTCTCGTTTAGTGACATGTTTCCTTATGCAATCCATAAACCACCCCCACGTATCGATTGGCATCCACCCTCATTGCAATCAAAATAACTCCTTTATACTTACCATACAAATGAGTTCCGTCTACGGTAATAAATGGTTTACAATGTTCAAAACCCCTAATTGAAGAATCAAATGGCCAAAATACACAATAAAAAACATCAACATCAGAAGGACCCCTAGTTTGTATACAAATTGTACAACAATACCCGTGTTTGCGGCTTTCAATGCTTGAAAGTAACTGGGAAGTAGAGCATAAGACCCTTCCCAATCACCAAACAAATCCGCCATAACTTTTTGTTTAGCATGCCATGTTTTCATGTAGCCAGGTTCAAAGTTGAATTGAGTGAGAATGTTGGCTCTAAGATTAGAGATTTTCACACCCCAATCGACATCAACTACCATCCTAATGTGTTTCGCAATAAAACAATTGCTCAAATTAGGATGATCAAGCGGTGGTGCATCAACCACACAAGAGGTACTGTGAGGACCCTTATATGTAACTATAGTGAAAGAATCATTGGTAGCTTCTTTATTAGAGGCCCTTGATGTCCATTCGCATGGACTTGGTTTTCTAGAACATTTGAATGTTATCGTTTGTGGTTTTGATTACTTCGTTTTGAATGTTTGATTTCTTTCAATGTGATATTGACGGACATATTGTGACAATCCCAATTTATTATTAAACCTTTGACCAACAATAAACTCCCAAGCATTATAACAAGGAGCATTAACCTTACCACATCATCTATTAACAAACTCCAAATCAATAGATGGGAGCCGGCTAAAGTCAATTCTAGGAGCAGAAGGGGTAACAAGATCCTCACACTCACCACCCGATTCATTCATCAATAACTCATCCTCATCCTCATCAATCTTATCATCATTGAAATTCAAATAATATTGCTCTTGATCAACACTATCACTAGAAAATGGAGCACTAAACAAAGGATTCTCACCCCTCATAACTTGATTTAGCATATTCGTAAATAAGTTACTAGGTTGTTGGATGGGTATCAAATTAATGTATAGGTCTATTGAAGAGGCATTCGATTGATAAACACTAGCCCACATAGCTTTCGATGATTTATCATTATTAAAAGATAACACCTTGTAGCCTCTAACACTAGGATACTTTATCTTCATATCTAACCCAAATTCACTTCTATTAACCTCTAACTCCTCACAAATTAAGGAAGTAAGTTCATCAAAGTTATTGTTACTATTGACAAAAACAAAGAAAGGTTCAGCATTTTTGTAAGACACATATTCCCTTCAACAACTATTTCACCATTAGAGTAACAACATATAGGATAGTTAGTTTTTTCCATCTTCAAACATTACCTATTATCAAACTAAAACAACCTAAATTAACAACTAGCAACACCAAAATCAAACAAATGAACAAAATATATACTTATTGCAAAAACCTAGAACTTCACTAATTAATCAACTTTAATATAAAACTAACAAGATTTAAAGATTAAATGAAAGTGTATAATACCTTGAAGAAAGTTAGGAAGAGATATGAAGTGGATTAAGGTAGTTTTGAGGGAATAATTTGGGAAAGGGGGAGTTTTCGCAATTAAGGGTTTGGGGTTCTAACTTGGGGATTTTTTTATTTCGGATAAACGAATGGGGAAGGGGAATCTCGTGTTTCTGAGGCCGAATAAAGAAGCCAGTCGCTGAACCATTCAGCGAGTGAGTATTTGAAGACAAAGAAGATATTCTGCCTTGGATCTAATAATACAACTTCAAGCAAAAAAAGTACTTAAGTACACAGTCGCTGAACCCTTCAGCAACTGAGTATTTGAACACAATGGCAAATATTCTGCCTTAGGTCTGATTACACAACTTCAAAAAAAAAATATAAGTACTCAATTGTGGAATGATTCAGCAACTGGGTGAACAAACATAAAAAAAAAAAATTATGCTAACGTGAACCCATTCCGTGTAAACAAGTTTGAATGAGCCCTAGTTTTGTAAATAACCGTCATGATAACACTCTTAAGGAAAAAATTATGTTTTCACACCTTCTAACTATAAACTTCGCCACAGTGTGTATGTGAGGTGTTCTTGTAGCTACATTTTAGGGTTGTAAACTGCGGTCATAGCCCATAGGGGTGTATATATAGGGTAAATAAGATGTGGTGCGTAGAGTTTAGGGAGGTGAAGAGCAACTGCCGCGTTGCTCTGTTTGGCTACGGTTTTCGTGGCCTATTAGGGTCTTGGGAAAGGGTTTGCTTGGATATCAAGGTACGATCACGAGTTGTAGATGTCAGAAGGTACAGATGGGCACGAGTTCTGGATTGATTAAGTGGCGGCTTTGGGCTGCTTGTTTGACACGGGGTGAGGGAGAAGAAGAGGGGTGTTGGGCTGTTTGTTTTTGCGATAATATGGAGATGGGTCGAGTATGCATATGAAAGTGAGCCCAAGTGCTTGAGAAAATCGATTTCTAATCGCTTTTACAAAAATCGAGCTTCCTTTAGACTTAAGATTAGTTTAGAAAACGAGACGGAAACAAACAATGATTAATCGAAACATAAAAATCGATTTATCTAAACACAAAAAATTACTTGATTAATATTTACCAAATTAAGAGTCAACTTATTAAAAATAACTTTGTTAAAAAATTATTCCTCAAATAAAACTTCTAACTTATTTTGAAATAAATGAAATCATTTAAGCTCATTTAAATTTCATCGAAATAAATTCATTTAATCCGAGTTACATTTTAAAACGAACTCCACTCAGAGAAATCATTTAACCAGAATTAGTAGAACATTATTGTTACTATAATTTAAACTAGTTTTGAATCCCGTCAAATGCACGGGCTAGGTTAATAAATGACTACAATCATAAATTGATTTTGATGCTTTTATAATCCAAATAGATATAGATTTGTAATGAAAGTTTTAGACACTAATTAAATTCGATTTTTCCCGGTAAATTTATTACTTTTATCGCAATTATATATTATGAGTTTCCCTTGAAGTTTGCGTTGGTGTATATTACGTTTTGATGGAGAAAGATACTTGTGTCCTTTGGGAGGACGTGCTCCTTACACTCAGAGAAGGACGATCAAAATGGAAAAGAGAAGGATGGTCTTGAGGACGGTTCTTGACATCCTTTGAGTGTAAAGAGGACGTCCTTCCGAAAAACGTAAGTATTAATATGATTGTAAATCATTCTAAAAATAATAATATTCTATAAATATTAGATCATTAAACTAGTCGTTTATCAAAATAGCTAATCATTGGCTTTGAGATATTATTACTTATTTGATTATAAATCATTCTTCTTTACTTATCATTAAAATATTCATTTAAAAATCTTATTTACTTCAAAATAAAGGATGTCCATTTCATAATATCCCAAAATGTACTAGATCTATACAAAGATTATAATATTTTTGAAATCTAAAATAGGTCAACTTAGTTAAAATATGATATTAGGCTTAATATTATTCAGGTAAAAATGTCTAAATACCCACAATAATAAAAATAAACTCCAAAGGTCGCTACAACACCATTTATATTTGTTTTTCCATAATTTGTTTTTTTAAAATTAATGAACTAATAAAACAAATAAGGCCTAATTTATTTCTTTCATTACGGCCATTTCAATAAAAATAACAATTTCAATATTTTTCATATAAAATAATTTAAGGTATGTCTTTGAATCAAAATAAGGACTATTTATGTTATGGAAAATTAAATTACTCCGTATTAAATACCGAATTACCCATGACCAAAAAATCAGGCTATCCTTAAATTTTACATGGTTTATATAAAAAAATTAATTACTTACAAAATTTATCTTAAGATTATAAATCATGAAATTTTATATTCATACAGTATATTTAGGTCTCTACCATCATACTAAATTTCGTAAATGATCAATTGATGTGGTATTTTAAAACTAATAAAATAAGAACCGATTAACAACTAACAAAATAGCTAACATGTCCTATTGAAACTTTTCGATCCCGACTTAAAAAAATCCTTCAACTTTTTAACTAGTCTAAACTTTTTGGTCCCAATATACCTTTATTTACTTCCAAATATATACCACACATTTAAAAAATAACTCAGAATGTCCTTGCATCCCCCTTATACTAAAAGATTAATTTCCTGCCTAAATGATTTATTATATAAATAGATTTCTTTATATCATATTTACAACTAGGTCTACTATTTAAAACAATAAATAACTCTATTCTTTATAAAAATGGTATGATATTTTTTCAATTTTTATAGACATATTTATAGGATATTCTGATTTTGTTACATAAATTAAATTATACGCATTATGCGATTGAAATAATTTACTGTTACTATTTTTTTTATCCAAATATGATGACCACGGACACCTTTTTAGCAAACGTTTTCTAAATAGTTCTACTATTGATATGAGCTTATGTAATGCGAGATAATAATATTCATAGATATTTTGACATCAATAACATAAAAGAACTTTCAAATTATATATATTTTTTATTACATTCAAAGTTAAAATCTGTCTCTGCTCTATAGTACCTGAATATTTAAATTTTGGTTGTTTTTTTTAAAAAAAATTATTTAGTGTATACTAACATTGTATTACCAATGTCACTATTTCATATTTATATATATTATGCATTTAGTGGATATAATGGTACAACAACAATATTTTTTTTCAAATAAAGTTAACAATATTTCAGTAAAACTGACAAACTTATTAGAAGTAAAAATGATGAACCTTCTCTTTTCTACCTTTTAATACAAAACATTAATAATAGTAAAATATATAAATAAATTTCAATTGGAGTTATGTCTGTAATATTTTTCAATTTAAAAAACCGCGCATTCGCGCGGGATCTATACTAGTATTAAAGTACTTGATGAAGCTATGTTTGCCATCATTATCAATTCTTACATCACTAATAGTGCAAGGACAATGGTCAAACAACCGCTTTGAAGTGAGCTGCATAATTAGAGAATACACACATCCATTTCTGGTTTCCCATAAATTTATCCAACCAACTATTAACTCTATGATTATGATTTTTTTTAGTACATGTAAACAAAGCACCAATTGCTTTAATATCCTCTATCACACACACATACCCACAATCTTGAAACAACTTTATTTTTGCTGAAGTAAAAATACCCCCTTACTTCTAAACTTGAGATAAGACTTTATTAAAATCCCAAACCATAACCAGGGAGTATCACAGAATTGAGATGCGCAACTCTTTTCTATCATGTACCTCATTTAATGCATAGATCACAGAAAGAAAAATTTCTTATCATCCGTTTTAGACATAACTAGCATAAATGTACTAAGCACCATCGGCCATGAAAATTTTTTGTTTGAAAAAAAGGTGCATTAATAAGGAAGAGTCAGTTTACAAGTACATCAAGGTGGGAGGTCGGGGCAAAGTATCGTACAAGCCGATAAAAGATCTAAATTACAATAATCGATTACAAAGGGGGGAGCAAAGTCCCACATCCTATAAGTCTATAACCACTAGTACTAGCATCTTTGATGGCAAAGCTAGCAATCTTATCCGCGACTTGATTTGTCGATCTCTTCTCGAACATGATCTTCAAATGAGGCAAGGCCTTTAATTGTTCCCTACACTCAAGGAAAATATTAGCAAAAGGGCCATAAGGTGGCTCAAACCCTAGGATAGCATCCACGACATTAGAACAGTCCGAAGCTACCACAAAATTTCCCTAGGAATTAGCTTCAAAACGAAGACCATCCCTAATCGTAAGCACCTCACAAATAAAGGGGGTTGGACCCAAACAACCTAGTAGACCAACCCTTAACCTACATCCCGACACTATCACGAACGACACACCCCAAGCCAGCCACAGAGGAAGATGGAGAGAAATTGCGTCTACATTGATTTTAAAACAATTGCGCGGGGGAGGAGTCCAGCTAACATAAGAGCATAAGGCAGAAAGAGAAGAAGAAATGGGGGAGGCCCAGAAGGCGGCCCTCAGCTGGCAACGGACCAAGCACCAGCTTGGGAAGAGGCAGCGGCACAAAACCGGTTAGGAGAAGGAGAGAAGTAGCTCTGAGAGAAGACGAGGTCACACTGTCTAGTCCACAAAGGTAAAAAGGGTGTTCCAGGAGGGGTCAGGAGTAGTACAAAATTTATGCAACCAAGGTTGAAGGGAAAGGGAAAAGAATTGAGGTTTGGCATTAAGGCGTAACCAGGTAGCAGTAGCAAAACTACAGTCTCTTAAAATGTGAAGGTAGTTTTTGTTGAGGGAGAAATTTTCACAAAGAGTGCAACAAGGGAAGGGAATGATGTGTCTCTTGTGAAAGGAAAGATTATGGGGAAATTTATTCCACCAAGCTAGCCAGAAGGTGATTTTTATCTTTGGCTGGGTATAAAGATCCCAGAGGCAAGTGAGGGAGAGGTGGAAAATCAAGGAATTGTAAGTTGATCTTATAGAAAACTTATTTTTGAGAGCGAGAGAAGTGGTGATAATGTCAAGTCTATGAGAGGATGGAAGAGGGATATAAAGGATGATAGAAGTAATAGAGTCGGTGAGGATGAAATCGAGGGATTCAAAGGACCATGACCCATTAGTAATGACGGTGCAGACTTTCGCATTAAGGGAGTGATAATTCAAAGGACCATGAATGGCTCTCCTCAACGGACCCAGATCAGACCAACTACCATTCCATAAGGAAATGGAAGAGCCATCATCAATGGACTAAACAAGATTACTTTTGAGGGTTTGACAACCAAAACCAACATTTTTTCCAGATGTGAGAACCCGTCTTAAAGGATTTGGGATAAGGAGTGAGATATTTACTGGTAACGGCAATAGAAGCAATAGAAGATTTGTTAAACAACATTTTCCAGCAAAGTTTGGTGAAGAAAGGTTCATTTAAGGGGCGTGAGGCTTTGATACCTAAGCCGCCATCAGCTTGAGATTGCGTGACAAGATCCCAATTGGAGAGGTGAAGTTTTTTTGTGTTATGACTGGACCAAAGAAAAGGCCTGGTGATTTTGTCTATGTTGTCTAGGATGAAGGTGGGTAGCCGGATGCATTGCATGCTAAGGGAGGGGATGACATTAAGGGTTGACTTAATAAGGCACAACCTACAAGCTCTAGAGAAGAAGCGGGTTTTTCAGTTCCCAAGTTTAAACTGGATGACATCAATAATGGTGTGAAGGTCGGATTTTTTGGGCTTCTTCATGGTAAGGGGGAAACCTAAGTACGTTCCAAGGTTAGTAGTACACTTAATGTCAAGGGAAGCTTCAAACATGGCAGAGTCGCTTAAAGGAGTATTCTAAGAAAAATAATTTTGCTTTTAGATCGATTAATCTTTTGACCAGAGGATGAGCAGAAGGAAAATATGATGTCTTAGAGGGTACACAAGTTTTGCTGGGAAGAGCGCCCGAAGAGGAGGATGTCATAAGCGAAAATAAGATGAGAGCAGGACGCTCCTCCTTTCCCCTTGGTAAAGGGGGTCCAATCCTGGTCAGAGCACGATTGATGAATAAGGTTAGAGAGAGCCTCCATGAAAATGATAAAGAGGTGGGGAGAGAGGGAATATCCTTATCTAATTCCTCTAGAAGGATCAAAAGCAGGCGAGGGGGAGCCATTGAAGATAATGTGGGGGGACGTGTTGGAAATGCAACTTATGATAAGAGAGATAGTGTCATCAACAATTCTAGCATGGGTAGGGCAATACTTGATGAATTGCCATTCGAGACGGTCGTAGGCCTTTTCAAGGTTAAGTTTCAAAGCAAGCCATCCAATATTGCACTTAGAGGTATGGATATAGTGAAGGATTTCAGTGGCGACAATGACGTTGGAGTCAGTGCCTCTGAGCTCCCTTGACTGGGCGAGATGATATTGGACATGATGGGTTTTAGACGATTAACAATGAATTTTGTTATAACCTTGTAGGTGGTATTACAAAGGCTAATGGGTCTAAAATTGGAAATGGATTGGGCGGGGGATCTTAGGAATGAGGGAGATAGAAGTGGAGTTTAAGTTGTTGGGGACGACTCTGGTGTAAAAATAATATTTTGGATAAAGGGTGTAAAATCAGTCTTAATGATGGCCCAAATTTTTTTGAAGAAGCGCGCATGATAACTATCGGGTCCGGGAGCTTTATTATAACCAAGGGAGAAAAGGGAGACACAGATCACATCCTCAAGAGGAATAGTGAAGACAGTGATAAGAGGGAGCAAAGGGTAGTCTAAACGCACATAGTAAGAATTGCTAGTGGTATAAAGCTTAGGAAAGAAGCGGGTGCTGTGTGAGACAAGATTATGGTGCCCAAAATTATAGTTCCCGCCCTTATCATAAAGAGCAATAATACGATTGGAGTAACGACGCACGTTGACGGATTTTGAAAAAAAGAGGTATTTCGATGCTAATCAGCCAGCCAACTAATACGGGCATGGTCCTTCCAGTAAAGGATTTCCTGATCTAAGACACAGTTCAGGTTAAAGAGGAGACATTCATGAAGATTAAAAAGAAAGTTCCAGTGAGGAAAGAGACCGAGTTGACGTTGAATTCCAAGGATTATGGCATTAAGATGACTAAAGTTTTTCGTTAGATTCCCGAAAGTCCCTCTAGCCCAACTAAGAAGGACGGCCCTAAGGGAGGAGAGTTTGGAGGTAACACATCTCAGGGAGGTGTTTCAAGTGGAGGCGGCAATGGGGAGAAAGGTCGGGCCAGAGACCCAGAGGGACTCAAACTTAAAAGGGGTTGCTTCAGGTTTGAACTTGAGGGAGTATAAGAGCAAGATAAGGCAGTGAACGGAAGACAAACGCGTAAGGGAGGTATAGTGGGAATTTGGGTAACTATCAAGCCACAGTTAGTTGACCCAGACACAATCAAGACGCTCAAAGATATGGTTAGTACGTCTACAATTGGTCCAGGTAAATTTGGGTCCACAAAACCAATATTAATTAGGTTGCATAAGTTCATAGTACAGTGGAATTCAACAACTTAACTCTATTTGACTTAGTCCTCAGTCCTCCCAATTTATCCGAAGTGCAAGTAACTTCATTGAAGTCGCAAATACAAACCCAAGGGAAGTTATAATTATGGGAGAGGGAGAGAAGATCGTTCCACACTATTTTCTTAGGCCATGAATTGAATATCATAAAAATTACAAATGAAAAAGTATTTTATTCTATATTTTTTTTTAAACGTTTATAACATATACTCCCTCCTATTCTCAATAACATTCCCCATTTCTATTTTCGTCTATGCACAATACTTTCCCTATTTCATTTTTTGGTAAGTGTTTGTGTGGTCCAAATTTAATTGTATGGTGGGGTAATGTATTTGTGTGGTCCAAATTTAATTATATGGTGGGGTGACAACACCAAATTGTGTTGTGTCTAGTAGTATTTATTAGGGTCTTCTGTTTTACTTTTTACGGGTCATTAGCATTGTTTTATGTTAACTTTAGTTTTTGTAATAATGTTGTTATTTAGTAATTTGAGTCGATTTTGAGAGTCAAACCCGGAAGTCAACGAAAGTCAAACCCGAAACCCGATACCCAAAAACCCGGAAATTGGAGTGGGCTAGCAATGAATCATCAATGCAAGAAGACCAAGCCCAATGGGTCAATGGAAGTCAAGGCGGGGCCAAAATCCAAGGGTCAACGAAAGTCAAGAAGGAAAAGCAAAGGAAAATCTGGCAGCACAGGACGCTGCCAGCGTCGTAGGACGCTGCCAGCGTCGAATCTCAGCACGACATTTCTTCATTTCTCCGTCTTGTCTTTTGAAAGCCCACCCTTGAAGGCCCCTAGGTTTGCGGACCAAGGGTATTTAAGCAGAAATCTGAAGAGAGAGAATGGAGCCAAGCATACAACATTCAACATCATATTTTTCCTTAGAAATTCTCTAGTTTATTCTTCAACTTTGGCTCTTGTAATTGGTTTGAATTTAGAAATGGGTTGTAATATGAAGATTATGGGTAGCTAATCTTGTCTTTGCTTAGTGCAATTTGAACAAGTTCTTCCCTTTTAGCATTGTAAGACCTTTTGAACCTTCCTTCTCTATTTAATTCCATTTTCTCATGTTTGAATTCCATTGTTGAATGAATTGTTGTTAAGACTAACCATCCTAGCAATTGTTTGTTTAGTTATTTGCTTTGTCTTGATAAATTTGGTTAATTTGTCTTGGTATTTGTTGAAGCAACCTTGAAAGATTGCAACTTTGGTTTAAAAGTTGGAATCTTTTGAGTGGAATTTGGGTTATTGTGTGATTAGAACTTGGTTTAATGTTTTTATTACATGATTCTAGCATGTTTCTTTGGTTTTGTGCTTAAAGCTTGCATCTTTAATTATGCTTATGTTTTAATAAGTATTGGTTGAGTTGTATTGGGTCATTCATGGATGGTTTAATTCATGGTGGCTAATTCTTAGAAACGTGTATTAGATAATTAGAGAAGAGAGGAAAGGAGGGGTCTTTACTTTGTTAATTGTGGGGAACTTGGGATAATTGCACTAAGTTGTTTCTCCATTCTTGAATCTTTGAAGATTTAGTTGTTGTTGGTAATTTTAGACTTGATAATCAATTCTCATGCAAAACTTCCTCCCTATATGTTTTCCTACATGTTTTCCCATTGTGAATATCATAGTTTGTAATTAATTTAAACCTTTGTTAATTAGTGTCTTAATTAGTAAGGTTGGTTTGAGTCTAAGTAAGGTTTTATAAATTTCTATTTGGCCTAGCTAATTTGCGGAATTAACGACACCGTATTTTAGCTCGTCAAATTTGGCGCCGTTGCCGGGGAAGGCAATATAGCTAAATATCAAATTGAAACTCTTGTTAGTGTCATAATTTGTTTAGATTATTTTTCAAATTTCTTAGCTTATAGGTTACTTTGTGTTGAAGTTACTAATTTGTGTTGTTGAGTTGTTTTAGAGTTTATGCCTAGGTCACAAGAAGGACTTGGTGACCAAGATATTGATCCATCTTCAAGTAGCATATCAAATTGGTTATTTTCGAATCCCCTCTATAGGAGACCTTTTTGGAGGGAGCCTAGTGAAGAGGAGTTGGAGAATAATATTTTTCAAGAACAACCGGAGCAAGTGTTTGAGTCACCACCTAGGATCCCATCTCCATTGAACGTCCTTTACCCAACAAATATGGAGGATAATAGGACAATTGGTGAAATTCGGGCAAGAAACTATGAGGAGCAACCACTATGTATTGCATATCCTCCCATGGGGGATGTGAATTTTGAGCTCAAGGGATTCTTTGTGCATAACTTACCTAGATTCCATGGAATGGTGGGGAATGACCTAAATAGACACTTGGCCGAATTCCACATGATTTTCCAAGGTGCTATTCCCCAAGGAGTGACCGAAGACCAATTCAAGCTAAGGGCATTTCCGTTTTCTCTACAAGATGCCGCAAAGGAATGGCTCTTTTGTCTTCCGGCCCACTCCGTTACTACTTGAGTGGGCTTGAAGAAGAAATTTCTTGAAAAATATTACCCGGATTCAAGATACAATCACTCAAAGAAGCTCATCACTACCATTGAGCAAGATATGGGGGAGACCCTCTATGATTATTGGGAGCGTTTCAAATGTCTTGTGGCAAGATGCCCATACCATGGCATGTCAGGAGATGATTTGTTGACGGCTTTCAATGAGGGGTTGTGTCAAAATGACCAAAGGATGATCATTGCCGCCACCGGAGGTGGAATTGATACACTTAATGTGGCCGAGGCCAACAATATTATCGAGAAGTTGGCAATGAACACAAGGAGCTATGGAAGAAAGAGTGAAAGGGGAGGAAGCTCTAGGAATGTATCTTCCATGGAAGATTCTCATGCCTCTCAAAATCACAAGATCATGCAAGTGATGGGTGAACTTAAAAGCTTGGTATCCAACTTGGTTGTTAACAAAGGTAATTCATTTTCTCAACACACCGAACCAATTGAATGCTCATATTGTGGAGGTGACCATGCTACCAAAACATGTTACATCATGATTGAGCAAGGAGCCACTATGGAGAGTGTCAATGCCATGGGGTATGGGAATTACAATGCTAGGAACCCAAGTGGTGGGGGAATGTACAACCAAGTAGGAAACCGTGATCTTTTGGGGTGGGGAGGTGACAAGTCAAAGAGCTTTGAAAACGGTCAATTCAACCATTTGAGAGCCCAAAATCCCACCCAAAACCGAAATTCCAATTTCCAACAAAACCCACAAAGAAATTACAACAATCAAAGACCCAACAATTCAAAGTTCCCAAGTAACTCTCAATCTCAAAACAATGTTCAAAGACAATCAAACCAAGGCCCCATTCAAGGAAATTCTTCTTCTCAAGGAAATTTGAGTGATATCTTGCAAACACTCCTTGCCAATCAAGAGAAAGATAAAAAGGAGGCAAGGAGGAATCATGAGGAGGCAAGGAGAGATAGAGAAGAGGCAAGAAAGGATAGAGAGGCAAACAACCTTAGGGTAAGCAACTTGGAAACCCAACTATCCCAAATGGCCTCTAATATGCCAAAATCCCAAGCCTCAAGCTCCACAAGATTTCCATCCCAAACCATCCCAGCTCCTAGGGAGAATGCTAGTGACATGACCTTGAGGGGAGGCAAAGAGTTGGAAGTACACCCCCTTGGAAAAGGCAAGGAAAAGATGAAGAATCTTGAGATGGAAACCTTGGAAATTGAAGACCAAGGAGAATTGGTGGTTGGTCATGAAGAGCTATCAAAGAATGGGAAAGGAACATCTACAAGCAAAGATGTGACACCCTCAAAAATCGCGGAAAAATTAAACACGTAATTTCTAAATAAAAACCGCATGGATATGTTTGTAATAGGTTCATTCGAGTAAAAACCTGTAATTTTTAAAACCTGAACCTGTTATAAAGATATCCTAATAGAAGGTGTCAAAACATGCAAGGTCTAAACAAACTTATTTACATAACCATCGCTATAAATAGCGGAGAACAAAATGATACAAAACAAATGTACAGAGGGAGACATATGTCTCTAAAAGTGTGACATACATGTCACTACAAAATGGGAACCAATCTAAGTTCCAAGGTTACTTTGCTCGCTAGCTCGTCCGTGTACCCCATATAAGCATCACCTACCTGTCAATCGCATTTTATACAAACACGAAAGCCACAGTCAGTGGGGAGTAACTCCGAGTTCTCCCAGCCACGAAATGTCATGTTAATATAACATGAAAGCATATAAATATGAGCAAATATAATACATAGCCCATTTAAAGGCTAAACCATCAAGCTTTTCATGTGAAATTCAATATAAATAACATATAGTCCTAGTATGTGAATACTAGACCAACTCAAGCTACACTATCATGTGAGTCACATATCATACGGGAATCCAAACTCTATCAACCATAGCCGGCTTGCATCTCACCTTCTATGTTTCATAGAATCATCAAACAAGAAAGGGCAATATATCTAGAGACAGGCATAAGTTCCTAGTACAGTCAATAGTCACTTTGTAACTCGAGTCTATACCACGAGGTAGGGAAGCTAGTATTTTAGCTCAGAGGTTACATTTAAAACATGGCCAAGATACAACTCAACCCTAATCCTAGACTGCGCAGACCTAGAGAAATGCGGATAAAACCACCGCACCCAAGACTCATGATAAAACCACATGAGTACCCTAAGGAGTCCACCAAAGGGTTGGCTAGTACTTAAGCTGACCATCCACTCACAAAATAGGCAGAAAAGTCATGCCCCAGCTTGGATATAAACCCACCAAGCCGGAAACACAAAGGCTATTAAGCCGTGAACATACACTCGTCAAAGACTATAATGACCTATCTATGACAATGACCGAAGATATTTACTTAGGACCTCGTCCCAAGTGAATACTTTAGCCAACTTAACAATAAGAAGGGCAAAAAGTCCAAACTTGTACACACAAATGATCACAACCTCGCTTATGGAAGGCTACACACGAGTATAATCAAATGATAATACAACATTACAAAACAACATGGCCAAGGCATCTAATTTCCAATATATAAATTATAAATATTTAAGCATCATTTTATAATATTCATTATCAACCAAAGTCATCCAAACTTACCCCAAAGACAAATCCCCGACCCAAGTCCCGCGACGGGTCATTGGTCAAATCAGGGCTGACCGGTTAAACCTAATTTGACCAAACTCATTCGGTCATATTGGCCCAGCTCAGAGTCTTGACTCATTTTGACTCAATACACATAATTCCATATAATACATTTCATGTGAAAATTATCAACAAAAGGAAAATTATTCCAACATATAAACTAACCCATTTCCAACAATTTCTCATAACAATAAAAATTACTAAAACGCCAAAATGTCAACTTGTGCAAATGTACAATGGACAAACTCAAAGCATCAACCAAAGGCTCAAACACACAACCCGAACAACAGCCAAACCCGGCCACACACATGCCACAAACACGCCACAAACACGCCACAAACACGCCCAAACACGGCCTGTTTTGGGGCTGTTTTGGGCAGCCCTACTATCTCCTTCCTTTTCCATCCAAAACCCGTCTCAACAATGATACAAAACCATTCCAACAACACACAACCATTATCAATTCAATTCAACACTACAAACATATGAAATAACCATAAAACTAATAAACTTAACAACAATAATTCATATGAATAAAACCTAACAAATTACTACTCACATAACATCCAACACATAACAACTGTGACATTATATCGTCGAGTAACTCGGAATAGTTACCTTAAGCTAGAAAAACGAAAGTAACCCTTGAGAAAACCCTAAAAACCGCGACTACCCTTCAATCTCTACTATATATGAGTCTCCTAAGTCGTCTTCATGATCTTCACCTATTTAAAACAACAAAAACACAACAATTATCACATAAACCGAAATTATACCCAAAAATAAGCTTAAATCGAAATTAGGCAAACTGGAATTAAAACATACTAGGATGTAGATCTTGAAGAGAGGATTCCGAATATATAAATTTTGCGAAAATCGGACTAGAAACGAAGAAGTTATGCTGAAATTACGATTGTAAGTTTATTTGATTTTTTTTTTGTTGATTTTTGATGTTGGTAGAACAAATTGGAAAATGAAAATGGAACCTAAGGGAGAGGGGAAGGCTGGCTGGCTGCCATAAGGGTCATGGGGTATTGGGTCTATTTTTTTTTACTCGGTTTTGGTTCGATTTGACGGGAATTCGAATTATTCGTCAAACGCGATTTCCGACAACGCTAAAGTTTTTAAACACAAGTTTACTAGAATTTTAAGTACTCCTATGCCGAATATCCTAACTCATTTACCCAACGACCGTAAGAAATGGAAAATCCCATTTTTACGACTTTTCTTTGAAATACTCTTTTATTAAAGAAAAAGGTTTAAATATAGTTTAAATTACTTTTAAACATTTCCAAACTATCAAAAATAATTATATTACTTCAAAATAAAATAAAATTATATTTTATCGAATTATTATTATTTCAATTAAATTAATATTAAATTAAAGTTGATTTAAAATATTACTTTTAAAATATAATAACGGTCCAAATTTACGGGGTGTTACAATCATCCCTCCTTTTAAAAAGTTTCGTCCCCGAAACTTAGAAGAAAGAATCATTGTATATATATAAGTCTATCTTTTAAAATCAAATAAATAAAATTTTCAAGATATGAACGTATGAAAATATAAGTGTCCTTTCAATGGAACGGAGATACTCTTGTCGATCACTCAAGAACATCAATATTCCAATTCAAGGACATAAAAATACACTTTTACACCAACGAATGAGCAAACTAATTATCGGACGTCTCCAATAACAAGCTTTAACACCCATTGACGTTAAAACCAGTGAAAAACATTAAAATATTTTCAACACCTTTAGTTTAAAATTTTTATAATAAGGGTAATAACTCCACTAGCTATAACTAAATTCTAACTACGGTTTCTAAACACTAAGCAAGGACTATTAACGCGGAGAATACGTAAGAAAAAGGAATAACCTCACGAGAAGAGTTCGGGATATTTAGCTAACATAGAAGATTCAGGCTCCCAAGTTTCTTCTTCGACATTTCCACAACGCCAGAGGACACGAACTAGGGGCACAACTTTTCTCCTAAGTTGCTTGTTTTCTCTTTCGAGGATCCGGATCGGTCTTTCTTCCAAAGTCAAGCTAGGCTCTAAATCTAGAATTTCCTCTTGAATGACATGGCTCAGATCACTAATGTACTTCCTTAACTGAGATACATGGAAGACATTATGAACCTTGCTCAAATTCGGAGGCAACTCCAAACGGTAAGCAACGGAACCAATCTTTTCAAGCACACGGAATGGACCAATATATTTGGGACTTAGCTTCCCTTTTACACCAAACCGTTTCACCCCTTTCATAGGTGATACCTTGAGGAATACTCGATCATCAACTTCAAAGGCAAGTGGTCGACGACGGATATCTGCATAAGATTTCTGTCGGTCTTGAGCGGATTTCATGCGCTCTCTAATGATCTGAACCTGATTGACGGTCTCAGTCACCAAATCGGGTCCTAACACATGAGCATTTTGGACTTGATCCCAACAGACAGGAGTACGACACTTCCTACCATACAAAGCTTCATAAGGTGACATTTTAATAGAGCCTTGATAGCTATTGTTGTAGGAGAATTCAACAAGAGGTAAACATTTCTCCCAAGAAGTATGAAAATCTAAGGCACAAGCTCGGAGAAGATCCTCTAATGTCTGGATAGTCCTCTCAGTCTGTCCGTCTGTAGCGGCATGAAAAGCTGTACTCATTAGTAGCTTACTACCCATGGCTTCTTGTAAAGCAGTCCAGAAACGAGAACAAAATCTAGGGTCTCGGTCTGAAACTATATCTTTAGGAACTCCATGGTAGCGTACTATCTCTTTCACATAGGCACCAGCTAGAACATTTAAATTCCATGTTTCCTTGATCGGTATAAATCTAGCACATTTGGTCAGTCGATCTACAACTACCCAAACAGCATCCTTTCCACCAGTAGTTCTAGGTAAAGCCATCACAAAGTCCATGGCATTGGACTCCCATTTCCAAAGAGGAACATCCAAAGGTTGTAGCAAACCTCCGGGTTTCTGATGCTCAATTTTCACTTTCTGGCAGGTAAGACATTTGCTAACATAATCTAGGACATCAATCTTCATTCTAGGCCACCAAAATTGTAATCTCAAGTCTTTCTACATCTTGTCACCACCAGGATGAATAGAATAAGGAGAAAGGTGAGCCTCAACAAGGATCCTCTTTCTCAACTCAGCTACATTCGGAACATACATCCTACCATGGTAACGAAGATATCCATCACTATCCACCACACAATCCTTAGCTTGCCCAAGCTGAATTTTTGCTTGAATGGATTTGAAAGTAGCATCTTCAGGTAGGCAAGTACGGATCTCACGGTAGAAGTCAGGTTCTGCACTGAAGGCACTAAGATGATCAAAGCCCTTCTCAACCAGGCTTATCCCTAACTTTTGAAATTCTACGATAAATTCATGAGGTAATTCACGGATAGTGTTCAAAGAGTGGCAAGTCTTTCTACTCAAAGCATCGGCCACCACATTTGCTTTCCCTTCATGATAAATTAATTCAGCATCATAATCATTCACTAACTCTAGCCATCTTCTTTGCCTCATATTCAATTCTTTCTGGGTAAAAATACATTTCAAGCTTTTATGGTCAATATAAATTCGGCAATGAACTCCAATAAGGTAATTTCTCCATGTCTTCAAGGCATGCACCACCGCAGCTAACTCAAGATCATGAGTCGGATAATTCACCTCGTGAACTCTCAGCTGTCAAGAGGCATAAGCAATAACCTTTCGATTTTGCATTAAGACACAACCTAGACCATATTTTGAAGCATCACAATAAACATCATAGTCCACACCATCCTCAGGTAAGGTCAACACTGGAGCAGTAGTCAAACTAGTTTTCAATTCCAGGAAAGCATTCTCACATTCATCGGTCCACACAAACTTAGACTCCTTCAACAATTGAGTCATCGGTCTAGCTATCTTAGAAAAATCTTTCACAAATCGACGGTAATAACCCGCCAAACCAAGGAAACTTCGAATCTCAGTCACATTTTTCGGACTCTTCCAATCAACAACGGCTTCAATTTTGGCAGGATCTACCATAATACCATCTTTGGATATGACATGTCCAAGAAAAGCTACTTGATGCAACCAAAATTCACATTTAGAGAACGTAGCAAACCACTTTTGACGACGAAGAATGTCTAAAATGATACGGAGATCTTTGACATGATCTTCATCATTCTTTGAGAAAATTAAGATATCATCAATGAATACCACAACACACTTATCGAGGTACTCACTAAAGGTACGATTCATTTGATCCATGAAGATAGCAGGAGCATTAGTCAATCCGAAAGGCAGCACTTTAAATTCGAAATGTCCATATCTCGTGCTGAAAGCAGTCTTAGGAATATCGGATTCACGAACTGGAATTTGATGATAACCCGATCTAAGATCAATCTTGGAAAAAGTAGAAGCACCACGTAATTGGTCAAAGAGATCATCAATTCATGGAAGAGGATATTTGTTCTTGACTGTCACACGATTAAGTTCACGATAATCGATACAAAGTCGCATAGAACCATCCTTTTTCTTCACAAAGAGAACGGGAGAACCCCAAGGAGAAGCACTAGGCCTAATAAAGCCTTTCTAAATCAAGTCATCAAGTTGGATTCTCAACTCTTTCAATTCGGAAGGAGCCATACGATAAGGAGCTTTAGCAATTGGTCCAGTTCCAGGAACTAGATAATTGGAAAATTCAACATCTCTTTCAGGAGGAATTCCGGGTAATTCATCGGGAAAAATATCTGGATATTCACAAACAATAGGAACATCCTTCAAAGGAGGAAGAGAAGAATCAGAAGTAGTCACTACGCATAGAAACGCTTGATGACCCTTCTTCAAAACATTCACCATTTTCATAGCTGAGATTAATTTCACACTAGTTTGCTTTCTAACTCCTTGATAAGATACACTAGTACCCAAAGGACTTTTAAGAATAATCTTTTGATCTCGGCATTCGAATCGAGCATGATAAGTAAATAACCAATCCATGCCCAGAATAACATCAAATTCTTCAAGTGGAAATCGAAAGAGATTAGCCGGAAAAATAGATCCCGATATTGATATAGGAACATTGGAATAGATATTAGAACAGGAAAAGATGTCACCGGAAGGTAAAGATATATCCGTGCTTTCACCAAGCGAAGATTCAAGAGGTAATTTGTCGGAGAGTTTCATCGATATGAATGACAAAGAAGCACCTGTATCGAATAAAACTAAACAAGGAACTTTAAATATTAAGAACGTACCAGTGACTATATCTGGGTGTGCCTCAGCCTCAGCACGGCTCATCAAGAAAATACGACCTCTCGGTCTCTCAGAAGTAGCAGGTGTAGTAGCAACCGCAGTCTTCTTCGCAGGACATACATTAGCCTTGTGTCCAGGCTTGTTGCAGAAGAAACATATAATAGGCCTATCCCTATCATAACAACCAACTCCGGGATGTGCTGGCTTCTTACACTGGTAGCACACACAATCCTTCAGTCCTTTGTTGTTGCTAGGAGATAGATTACGAGCACCTTGATTTGCTTGACCACTCGGAATAAACCTTCTCTTATTAGGATAAGAGGGAATGGAAGAAGCAACATAAGGCCTAGAAGGAACAACGTAAGGCCTAGGAGTAGGATAGAATGGCCTCTTGCCAAGAGATGTACTAGAAGCACGAGCCTCTTCATCAATTGCTTTAAGAGAGCTCTCGGCCCATAAGGCATCATCGTAGATCGAGACAAAGGATGTAGAATCTCTACGAATCATACTCTTAAGCTTTGGAGTAAGCTTTTCAAGATAAAAGAAAACTTTTTCATCTTCATTTTTGACAAGTCTAGTGGCATAGTGAGAAAGTTCATTGAATTTATCGGTAAAGGCTTGAACAGAAAGATTTCCTTGCTTCAATTCCATGAACTCTTTAAGTCTTTGTTGTTTCACCTCTTTTGGATAGAATCTAGTTTCAACTAGATCCTTAAAGCGATCCCATCCGAAGCCAGGTTCAAGAATAGAAGTAGGACCAGTCATAGACCACCATCTATCCGCTTCTTTCACAAGGAAATGAGAAGCCAATTTCACCTTGTCACCTTCACGAACTTCATACAAGGCAAAACTCTTCTCCAATTCACGGAACCATTCAGTGAGTGCCACTGGATCTACTTCACCACCATACGTCTTGGTGTTGTTTCGAGTTACTTGATTTGCCACCCAAGTATAA
>JAIUZE010013510.1:0-15399 GCA_022085475.1 Heliosperma pusillum
AAATACAACCATACTTGAAGACAAATCCCCGACCCGAGTCCCGCGACGGGTCATCAGTCAAATCGGGGCTGACTAGATCTTAGTTTGACCAAACCCGTTGGATCAAACCGGCTAGAAGCATAGTCTTTATCACATAGACATAAAATCAACATATTCATCTCATGTTATTTTATTACTACTTCTAACATGTGAATTATCATAATATACCCAAAACCCGCTTGACTTAAATGCTTTCAACGTAAACTGATCTCGTATTATAATTTCTAACATGTGAGAAATAATAATTTTATGAAAACCTTTTTAATTTAATATTTTACTTATTAATATTTCCCACTTGCTAAATATTACAAAACACGATAAAAATGACGATAACTCAAAAACCGTCACGAGTCCCAAGGTGGGACCCACGGGCTGAAATGGGCCGGACCCACATGGGCTTGATTTGGGCCCCACGGCCTAAATGGGCTAAAGTGGCTGATTTTTCTAACTTGTACTAAAACCGTTTTCTAATATCTCCCGCATGCTTTAACATAATTAAAACCCGTCAAAACAACAATTAAACAACCAAACATCGACACCACCAAAAGACCAAAACCCGGACCCACCTTGACCAACCCAGACCGGGTCTGAACCGGCCTGGACCGGTCTGGTTTGGACCCGGTTCAGCCCCTTCCCCACGGTTCACCATCAAACCAACACCAAATTAATTTCTAACATGTTTTAACCATCAAACAACCATTTTAACAAACATCCATACAAAATCATAAGTTATTAAAATCATCAAAATTTGTCAAGAACACTACACTTGTTAAAATTTCATAAACAACATAAAAATTATAACTTGTTAAAAATCATCAAAATTCATCAAGAACAACAAACTTGTTAAAATTTCCTAAACAACATAAAAATCATAACTTAGTAAAAATCATTAAAATTCTTCAAGAACACTAAATTTGTTAAAATTCCATAAACAACATAAAAATTATAACTTAGTAAAAATCATTAAAATTCTTCAAGAACACTAAATTTGTTAACATTTCATAAACAACATAAAAAAAAAATCATAACTTATGAAAAACCATAAAAATTCATCAAGAACAATAATTCAACATAAAAATTCACTACAACTTAAAAATCATCAAGAACAATAATACAACATAAAAATGCCATACAACATAAAAATCATCAAAAATCATAAAACAACATAAAAATTCCATACAACATAAAAATCATCAAAAATCATAAAACAACATAAAAATCACTACTTAACATAGTACTAACTAAAAATCCATAAATCATAAAACATGAACCAAAAATAAAGATGAACCAAAATCAAAATAAATAAAACTAAAGGCTATGTTACTAACTCAAATCCTAAAGAACCATAACATGAATCATAAACTAAAAGCTATGTGACATTAATTCGTCGAGTAAATCGGAATTGTTACTTAGCTAGCTAAAATCAAGTAACAATAGCACAAAAATAATAATAAGAAGTATATAATAAGAAAACCCTCCTACTAATCTTCACCCAAAATATACGAGTCTCCAAACTCGTCTTCAAAACCTTCCCCTATAAGAAATAACAAGAAAACATTATTAGAACTAAAAATATGAATTTCCATAATTAAAGTGTTGAAAACGATTTTACCGGAATTGAAATAAAACCGTACGTGAAGATGGGGAGCGAAGAGGAGATCCTAGAAATATAAATTAGGATGGATTTAATTAAGAAACGAAGATTTTATAAAGGTTTTGCTCAAGAACGATGAAGAACGGTTGATGAACGATGAAGAACACGAAGAACGATTAAATAAAGTGATGTTGTGATCTTATTTTGATTTGTTGTAAAGTGAAAAGTTGTTGGTGAGTGGAAAGTGGAGTTGAGCCGTGTAATATAGGCCAAATAAAGGTGTTGAGTTTTGAAATTGTTGTTCCGTAATTTACTCGCGTTAAATAATTATTTTACGGTAAACGATTAAATATAATTAACGATAAAGTTAATTATAACAAATATCTAGATATTATGATTATTGTATCCAAAAGTAATGAAAATATCAAGGCCCTTAGAGGACTTTTGAGCCGTGTGGTATGGTGAGCAACGGGTCTGTTTTTGCTCGATTTGCGTACGTTTCGTTAACTGATCGATAAAGTTGAAAATATCTAAGATATTCTTATTAGTTTAATCAAAAGAATTAAACTATCTCATGTGAGTGGAAAACGATGACATGGGCGCGTGACTCATGCCAAAGTCGAGTGTCGATTTTGTTGCGCGCATTACGATGCGTCGGGAATAGTTAAATGACGTTTGGTTAAAAACCGTAAACGTTATTCTTTAAATTCCGAATAAATTCAAAATAATTATATTAAATTATGATAAATCTTAATAAATCTAAATAAAAATAAATCAAAAATATTATTTTTTTAAATAAAATTTCGGTCTTCATACTTTTGAGACGAGTCGGGAAAAGTCAACGGAAGTCAAAGTTGACTGAAAAGTTCGAGAAAAGTTGAAGATGACTTAAAAGTCAAGAAAAAGTTTATGACGACTTAAAAGTCAAGAAAAGTCGATGACGACTTTTAAAAAGTCAAGGAAAGTCAAGACGACTGAAAACTTAAAAGTCAAGAAAAGTCAAAGATTGCTCTAAAAACGGTCTTTTCATGAAATCCCTCAGAAATTCCAATACGAACGCGGAATTTCAAATAAGACAGAGGAACAAAATTTCCTATTTAAAAAAACTTAAGTTCTACTGAAAAGTGTTCGTAACTATTTTTACTAGAAAAATCAGGGTACTTTCGGGTTGTTACAGATCAAAAGAACTTCCTAATACGTAACTTCACCCCTTACTCCAGATCTCTATGAACATCCGTGTTCATTGACATCCACGAGAGTCATTCTAGACATAGAATGCTGATAAGTGAATATTTATATGATTTTAACCCCCAGTTTAGCTTGGTTTTGTATGTCATTTGTGCTTTGTTAAGCCGTTTTATGAGCTAATATCGTCTTCTAGGCGAATTCCATGTTCTAACCTGTTTTGTAGGGAAAGTGACGTTTCTACGCCCTTTTTCTATATTCCCGAGCATTTGCCTAGAACCCGACGATTTGAAGAAGCAAGCTTGACCAAGTGAAAGTCATTTCAAGAAGGTTCACTAATTCAAAAGAGAGAAGAAGTAAAGACGATGTCGCAGTTGTCGGAAGATCAATCATTTAGGCGGAAGAATTCATCGCTTTACATCAAACCCTATCAACAAACCCGATTAAAGAGGTCAAGGGGGATGATGGAAGTCAAGTCAAAGCAAAGGGAGATGAAACGTTAGTCAAAAGCTTCTAGATGACCACTTACCCGATCGGGTAAGTGTGTACCCGATCGGGTATATCTGCTGCTTCGAGCAAAATGCTTCAACTTCCTATTTTTGTCCTATATGTTCAATGCTCGACCCATTCCCCACGAAACCCTAATGCTATATAAAGAGAGCTCCAGCCCCTCTTCTGATCATCAATCTCACACACAACATCTCTTCTCTTCTTACATTTTCTCTTTAGTTTAGTCTTTCTAGTTTAGATCATTTTCTTCTTTTGTCTTTAGTTCTTAGTTTATTTATGTCTATTTCACATCAAAAAATTACGTTAGATCAATAAGAATTTCAATCTTTGTAATCTACTTTGTTGGGTTCAAGTGTTGTAATTCAAGGAACAATTATTCTATGCAAGGGATTTCTATTATTGTTATCGCTTTCGTTGTTGATCGTCACCTAGGTATTCCTATTTTATCCTTTGTTTAATGTCTTTATGTTTTCCATTTGATTATTATTTTCTTTATATGTTATCTTAGATTTATTTTAGTACTGTTATAATCGTTGTTTCATTTTCTAGATTGTCAATTAGCGTCGTTATTATCGCCACATAGAGAGTCTTAAAACATGTCTATCCTAGTCTTCATTGTTAATATCATCTTAGATTTAGACATCACCATGAGTAAGTAGTCACCTTTCTAGGGTGTAGGGTAGCCATGTTAGATTGATTAAAAGATGTTAATTGGATAAAAGTAATTGTGCTTTTAAAACATTGTGTCTATGCATGTTTGGACTATAACGATAGTTAACAATTTCTGGCCGGAAATCATTGACTAAAATGGAATTCTTTTCCAAGGTAGAGATACGTGAATTGAATAGACAAAGCATGACATGGTAGATTAAGACCTAGTAAATTGCCTAAAAGCCTGCTAGACCATCTGATCTATGATTGTAATGAATACATCATTCTTATGAACTCACAATGAATTATTTGCATGTTCCATATCCAATTGTATCAATATATTAATCTACATGTGTGAACCTACTTCCCTAGATGCTTTTTATCATTGTTAATTCATCATTTGCTTTTATTTTGTTTTCATTTATGCTTTTTGTTAGTTTAGACATCATAATTCCCAAAACCCAGATATTCGTTAGATAAGACCAATTGCGAGGCACTTTACATCTTATAGGAAACACCATCTCCCTGAGGATCGACCCCTACTTCCCTAATTACATTAATTTGTTATTAGCCTAGTCTGGGTAATTTATCTTTGTATCGGGCTCGCGACAAGCATCGATCAAATGCTAAGGGTAACGAGTTCTTAGTGTTCATGTTATCACTTTGTGTCTTTATATGACATAAAGCATTCGAACGGTTCCAACTTCCCACAAACGTTGGTGGCGACTACACAAATGCGTGTTTTCACGCTTGTCCCTCGTTTCTCCATCTGTGGTATCCCGTCTATCACAGCTTGGATAGGATCACAAAACCCGTGCATCACACTAATCGGATGTTTTACAGGTCATATTACGAATATTACTTGATCAATATTAATCCTAAACAGCTACGTCTAAACACGAAGAGAAACAGAAGCAAACAGGACCTTAGAATATGCGCACCAAGTATTGCTCTCTTTCAAAAACTAATGGCATAAGGCATGCCTAGAGTATGTCACGCTTTAAGTAAGAGGTATATGTCGGGTGAAGACATGCGATAGAATTTTTAACCTATATCTCCTCTTTTGACTGATTGGGTATTTGTAAGTCAGTCTTTCTTCTTTTCAACAAAAGATTGGTGAAATGTTTATATTTTTTTGCTAAGCTAGTTAAGAATAAGACAAAAATCCTTCCATATTCAATACCATTTTGTATAATGTGTTTGAATTGACAACACATTTCGATGTCATTGTGTAACACCTTCGATTTTACCATAGTGGATAATTTAATAAATCATTGGTTTTATAATTCTCTTTTATTTATATTCGTTAAGATATTTTAAATTTGCTATTTTATTTTTATTAGCTTTTAATTTTATGAGAATCCCATTTTTATGTTAGGCATAAAAGAGGATACACATAATGTGAAAGATGTCTATATGAAAGTTTTAAAGCAAAAATCTGGCTATGTTAGATGACTTTGTCCTGGAGTACGACCACCAAATAAAGGTCGACATGAAGGAGTCACTAATGAACTAAGGGTGCAACTCTTTTCTCAAATTCAGCAACTGAAAGATGATGCTGCAGTTCATGAGACAGAGATAGAAGCACTTAAGGCCTCCAACGACCATCTTAGAGCCTCAAATGTAGAGTTGAAATCATCAAATGAGGAGCTCAAAGCATCAGTCTCTAAAATTAACCAAGACGCAATTGATCGTGAGAAAAAGCTTGGAGATGATATGGAAAAACTGTTTGATGAAATGAGGTATGATGTGTTCGTCCTGTCTATTTCTAATCATAAATGTCATTGGAAGTAAGTATTGTTTATTTCTATTGGTGTCAAAGGCGTATATTTATAATCGTGGGGAAAATTAATATGTTCATAAGTATTATTCGTAATTTGTAAAGATGGTATTCTTATATTCCTTGTCTTTTTTTATTATATTCTGTTTAACTTAGCGAATTGGCCTCACATTAATAATGTCCTTACAAAGCATTTTAACAAAATACTTTGAATTATCTTTTATTTAGCATCAAATGCTTCATGGAACTTTCACATACTTTTTTTTGGGGAAAGTTGATGTTTGAAGTTGCTGGATATATTTGGCAAAGTTTTGGTTTACAACACAAGCATTAAGATCCTTTTTGTCCAAGTTTAGCTAGTTGATCTGATCCTTTTTGTTGAACCGTAGTGCATTGACTTAATGTTTGTAACTCTTCTTAAGCCTTA
Organism: Heliosperma pusillum; assembly: GCA_022085475.1. NCBI lineage: Eukaryota > Viridiplantae > Streptophyta > Magnoliopsida > Caryophyllales > Caryophyllaceae > Heliosperma > Heliosperma pusillum. The sequence goes on from JAIUZE010013510.1 coordinate 6,187, forward strand.
ATTTTAGGTTCCTTTATTTTTTTTAGGGGGATAAAAATGTACAAGAACCATACATATTTTATTCTATTAGAACTATTAATGATATATGGCTTTTTATGAAAACATTTTCTTTAGAAATATGAAATGCATATTGCGATTTTATTGTGATTTAGAATGGATATAGGTAATAAATATCTTTGATTTCCATTATCAATTTTAAAATTGGGCAACGAAAGAATTGTTGCACATACTTCACATATGTGCAATAAACGACAATTTGTAGCGGTAAAACCTTATAAGGGCAACGAAATAGGTCGACGCCAAAAATTAAATTATGGGCAACATAACTAATTTTGTGTCAGTAAATAATGTATTGGGCAACGAATTATTCTTGTTGCACAAAGTACATTAAGGGCTACAAGAAGCATCCTCGTTACATATAGTGGAAAGGGCGTCGACCCTTGGGCGACAAAGCCGTGACGAGTTCAATTTCGTTGAATTTCGTTGCACAAGTATATGGGCGACGAAATTTGCATGTTGTACGATGGAAACATTTGTTGCCCAAAGACATTTTTCTTGTAGTGATCCGTTTAGAGTTTAGTATTAGATTCTACACGAAATATGAGTGCAATGAGTGCAACTCGACTCATTAAGGTATTAGGTAAGTTTAGTCTTATCGAGTCAACTTTATAGGTCTAGTTGTTGAATGAATCCTTCATTTTTCATCTTCCTTACAAAATATCAGCTTTCCTTCTCTCTCCCTAACCTCCATAATCCTTCAAAACTAAAAAGCATAAAACGAATGTCATATCTTTCTTTCTCAACGAAAGTTCATGATTTTTGTGTCATTCTTCTCCTCTCATTTTTCTTTTCCTTTTGATATAATAAAATCTCATCTTTCTCTAACTTTGATAAAAACCCATTTTTTAGATATAACCTTAAGACGAGCATAATTTCTTGGTTTCTTAACCAAATTTAGATTCGTTTGTTGTTCTACAATCCTCTTTTTCTCCTCTTTTCTTTTATGTAATAAAAGTAATGAACTTTGAACTTTCATTTATACCGAATTTTTCAGATTTTTGTATTCATGTTCTTGTGATGTTAAACTTCATTAAATGGGCCAATTTTAAAGATTTGGGACAAGGGATCCGTTGGTGTCGCCGACTTGCTTGAGATTGCATATTTGGAATGCTAAAAAGTTAACATAGGCGAGTTACTCGATATTACATCTTCGTGTGACTTGGATGTTAGTGTTTAATTATATGAAAGATATTACCTTCTATGTTGATATTGAAATTGGGTAAAGTTGTGGTCTTTGTGATTTATTTTTATTGGAAATCCTCATTTGTGAGTGTATACAATTCTTATATCTCATGTGTTGATAATCATCATGTTAGTGCTCATTTGAACGATGTTTGAAGTTGTGAGTTCATATAAAGTTATTAAATGTGTTATTGAGTGAATATATGAAGAAGACGTGCCAATGTAGTTATTTAGTCATGCTTATGCTCATTCCATGTTCTTAGGTCAAAAATATGTTAGTCTTATGCTCATTTATGAAGTTTCATGTTAGTCTAATGTATGTTATTGTGCCAAATTTTGAAGTTGGAGCGATTTAGGTAAAGTTACGGTTTTGTGTTGTTGGTGATTCTTGTAATCAATCGTTGTTTGATCATGTCTAATTCGTACATGAGACTTGGTAATCCTTCTTGGGTATTTAAATGTTTCATTTGAGGTATTCGAATGGGTATGGATGTGTTTAAACAAGTTACATGAAAGCTGGAGTGAAATTCGGAAAAGGAAAAGCAAGTTTGGACTTTGTCTATATGAAAGAACAACTTTAAACGCTTGTATCTCGAGTTTAGACCTTTTATGTATGTAATTTGAAGTCGAGGAGTTAGTTTGTCCTCCGACGGTTCTAATGGTAGGTCACACGCTCGAAAATACCGAGAAATGAGGGAGATATGGCCATTCTACCCATACTGGCCTTAGCAGTGTTTTGGCCGTGCGAAACACACTTAGCCTTGCAAGTTAACTCCAGAACGGTATTGACCATGCAAACTTGGCCGTGCATAATGAACTTGACCGTGCGAGTTGACTCCAGAGAGGTATTGGCCATGCAAACATGATCGTGCATAACGAACTTGGCCGTGCAAAACTCCAAGTTTGCGTTGTGACCTATGTAACACCCATGATTTTATCATAATGGGTAATTTACTGAAATCGTTAATTTTATAAATCACTCTTTTACTTTATAGATTAAAATACTTTAAACCGCTAATTTATTAATATTTAGCTTTAGATTAATATTAAGTTGTAACTTAGTTTAGTTAAGTAGAAACCGTGTCTTAACGTCGCGCGTGGAGTTCATATTTGAATTCTATACCAAATTCTAGTGAAAATCGATCCACATTGGTGTCGGGCCAAGTTGTGTCTTTTGGGCCTTCAACCTCCAAACCCTCCATTAATTTTTCAAAGCTCAAAACTTAAGACGGATGTCATTTCTTCATCTCTCAACCAAATTTAGATTTGTTTGTTGTTTTGAAATCCTCTCTTCTTCCTCTTACTTTCTATGTAATAAATTTCTACCTTTGTTGCCTTTTAAAAATCCCACTTTTCTTAGAGATAGGTTTCGTCCCAAAGTTTTGATTTTTACTTGTCTCGGAGGAAGCTAAGAAGACCGGAGAAAGAATTTCATCTTCTAGAAGAAAATCGGAAACTTATAAGACGCTAAATGAGGTAATGTAGATGGGTTACTCGATATTACATTATGTGTTCTTTATCTGTTCTAGAGTAGTATTTGATGATAAAGATAGGTTATTTGTTGTTGTATGTCATGAAATTTTGTATCTTGAATTTTGAGTAGGTTGTTGTGACTCAATTACTAGGAATTATTGGATGTTAATAAGTTGGTTGTTATTACATTCTCTTTTGAAGCTAATTACATGTTTAAAGCCATTAAAGTTGGGTTAATTACTCCCCTTGATAATTAAGTTGGATTGTTTGTGACTCACATGATGTTTGGCATATTGTTTAATGTCGGATTTGAGCCGATATAACAATTTGAATGAGTTTTGTATGACTAAAATCGAGTCTTGTGCTGAATTCGTAGCAGAGGTCTCCCAGTCGGGGTACCGGCTGGCGGTGCCCAGGCCAGCTGGGGAACTTCTGTATGTTGTTTGGTTTGTGTATGGACCGGCTGTGAACCACCTGATGTTTGCATGATTTGTGTATGGACCAAGGTGCCCAGCCGATGGGTCGGCCGCCGCTAGCGCTGACCAACTTTCGTAAAATGGTCATATCTCTCTCGTTTCTAGATTTTTTTGGGTGGGTGACCTATCATTGGTACCGTAAGAGGATAAGCTATCACCTCCACTTATATTTAATGAATTATCCTGTCTAGAACTCAAGTTATGACCGCTTAATGTTGACCCATGTTTTAGGTGGTTTCCAAATATTTTGTTTTTGAGATTAGCTCTATGTTTCTCATTGATTATACTTCTTAGGGTTTCTCTAATGCTTATGTATCATGTATTAGGTCTCTATAATCATATTTATGCCTATATCATGTCGCATTCACATGCTTAATGATTAATTTGAAAGTTTCACTCATATGTGTCTTGAATAGTTTTAGTAGTCGGGTGAGTCACGTTTGTTGGATGATGTTGGACTCTCAGTTCCCGTTTTTACCCTTATACTTGTTATACTTCATTTCGACGCGATAGGGGTACATTGTCTTGCGCTTGTGCATATGTTAGTGGGAATATGACGACGTTGTTAGGAGACGAACGCGTAGCGTTGATCGACCCGACCATCAAATGTTGTATTCTTGCGAGGTGGTGTCTTTGCATGTAGCGTACTTGCTTCAGCCTTGCTTGACTTCTCATCTGCGTTGAATGTACTGCTGAAGTATGAATACTTGTTATTATGACAACCTTAGTCGTTGGTCGTACAACGGGATTGATATACTTATTCTCTTTCCGCCTTTGTCGTTTCCCGCCCTCCCGGATTTGGGGTACTCGGCTTCGGTTCTGTCGACCGAGTCTTATTGGATGTGTGAACGCCTAGCCACATGTCGAATACGGTACACGCCTTGTCCCGAGAGTTTGCCAGATTTAGACGAGGACCAAATTATTATTGTAATCCTACCGGAAGGATTAGAGTTTAGAGTCGTCTTGTCATGCAAAGTACCAACGATAGTGCATTTCATTTAACATGAGACTGTGTTTGGTTCATTTGTGGGATGAACATGATAATGTGATGGTTACCTATGTTGGATGTATGTTGGATTGCTGGATGCCTTATATTGTATTGTGTTTCCCGTCTCTAGCTTCTTCGATTATAACGTTACTAGCGGTGAGATGCAAGGCACTTATTAGCGATATAGTTGCCAATGTATGTCTTTCCTAGTCTTGAAGTATGATAGTTATAGCGGTTATAATTCTCACATACTAATATTTTTAGTATGTAATGATAACGTTGTAATCAGACGGATGTTTATATATGTATGCTAATGTAAACTTTCATGCTTTAATTATGTTTGTTTTCATGTCACATGGCTGAGAGAACCCATAGTTAATCCCCACTGACCGTGGCATTCATTTTTAATAAATGAACGGGTTACAAGTTTGTGTTTGATTGGGTATTTGGCGAGTGAGCTAGCGAGGGTTGTACTTACATTGAATCACCCTTAGCGTTGTAGTTTATATTAGTTCTTATAACTTTGTTTGTGTATTTACCGAGGGATCGGGAGCCCTTGTGATTATTTAAATGGGTTATTTGATAGGAATAATCCAAATTATTTGCCGTCTTCTCATAATAATCCGAACTTCATTTTAACTCAACACTAAGATAATTTTGAGTTGTAGAAACCGGTAAATCCTATGTCTTTTGTTTAAACCTCCTTAGTTCTCCTTCATCACCAACTGATGTGTGCTGTTTGTGCATGATTTTATCCTTTATTTTAGCTCATTTTTATATGCCTTTTGCACCTTCTTAGGTGATTCTTTGAGCTAATATCGTTCTCTAGGCATTTCGCGTGTCCAATTAAGTTTTGTAGGTAAAAAGACTTTTTTGCAACATTTTCTATCAAACTAAGCGATAATCTTGAAGCACGAGACTGGAAGAAGCAAGTCTTGCCAAATAAGAAGTGTCTTCGGTTCATTCGCTTGACCCGAAGAAGGAGAAAGAAAGCCGGATTGCATGCCCACGAGAGATTGGATCAAAGACGAAGGCAAAGTCAATAAAAGTCAAGCGTAGACGTTCAAAGAAGCATTCCAAGGTTTCAAAACACAACCCTATCGGGTTCACATACATGGGGAAGTGTGAAGGAAGATTATTGAGCGAAATATGTCTAGGTACATGCATCCCCGATCGGGGACATGCAAACCCGATCGGGGACGTGAGTATCTACTCGCAATTTTCTTGATCAACCCCTAATTTATGGGGTGTATTGATGGGTATTCATTTCACGCGTCTTCCAAGCCCTATATAAGAAGAGTCCCGCAGCACAAATCAACACATCTCTCAACTCATTCTCCTCTTAGTTCTCTCATAAGTTTCATTCTAAAAACATCTCTTTTATTTTAGTTTTATTCTAGTAGTTTTTGATCTTCTAAGAGGGTTGTAAGAAGAAGATTGGTTGTTTTTGATACATTCATGAGTATTCTTGGATGATCATACATTATCCTAATCCCTTATAAAATTAAGATTTTGTCCTTAATCGATTTTTATTCATTTCTTGTTTCAATTCAATCATTTAGTCTTTTGTTTGTGTTATAATCTAAGTTGTTGCTTTACTATTGTTGTTATCGCTTTCTACCATTGTTCTCATCATAATAACTTTTGTATTACTTTCATATATCACCCATGTCAAATCTAGTTCACCTTTGTAACACCGCCGATTATAATCATGGTTATTTAATAAAGTCGTTAATTTATAAAATTCTCTTTTACATTTATCGGTTAAAATATTTTAAATTGATGATTTATGTTTTCGTAGATTTATATTAATGTTAAATTGAAAGTAGTTTAGTTGGGTAGGAAATGTCGCATTTTAGTCCGTTATAAGTCCATAATCGGACTCTACTTGAAAATCTGAGTGGGTAATACCCACATTGAATATTAAGCCTAGTATTATCCACCTTCTATAAACAAACCATCACAAATCCCTACCTCCCTCCTAAAATTTCAGCAACATCATCTCCGTCCTTAAACACCAAAAACTCCATTAAAGCTCCATCTTAACACATATGCCATTTCTTCATCTCTCAACGAAACTTGACGATTTTTATATCAATCTTCTCCTCTCATTCTCCTCTTCCTTTTCATACCATAAAATATCCCTGTCCTCCGAGTTTTTATAAAACCCATATTTCTAGATATAAACTTAAGACGAACATAACTTCTTTGTTTCTTAACCAAATTCGATTTCGTTTAATGTTTCGAAATCCTATCATCATCCTCTTTCTTTCTAGCTAATAAGAGGTCGAAACTTTTATCCTTTTTTTAGACCGATTTTTCAGAAATTCGGTCATACCCTCTAGTCTTGTAATTTGTCGGAAAAAGATGTATTTTGAAGATTTTGAGTAAAGGAATTCGTGTGGGTTGACGGATAGATTGAGAATTGGAGATTGGAAGTGCTAATCGAGGTAACGTAGACGGGTTACTTGGTATCACATTTTATGTGGTTTTCTATGTGTTTTAGAGTAACCTTGATGATAAATATGATACTTTTAGTTTATGCTAGTATGAATCCATGACTATTATGTGCTCACTTCTTGAATTCCATCTTATATGTTTCAATTTATGGAAATTTGGTAGTATTGAGGAAGAAATGCCTTCTTATGCTTAAACATGAGTTTAATGTCTTAAATGATTGTCTAATATTGCTTTGGATGTCATGAGTGGTGTTATGATGCTCACATGTGTAGATACCTCAATTCTACATCTTCCGCCAACCACCCAGGGATGATTGGGCCGCATGTTTTGTACGCGAAACGATTTGTGACAATTCGTAAATTTATCGTCAAGTAATAGCTCAAACACCTGTGTCTACCCCTTGGTCGTCATCTACGCGCCGGTACGATCGTTTTGACAGGAATTAGAGTTTATTTGGAGTCCGGGTCTGAAACCGCTTTATTTTCTAGAAACCTTTTTAAAATGTCAAGTCGAATGCTCTAGCATATTCTGGATATTTTATTAAATCTTCAAATTCTATCTTTTTGATAAAACATATCTCGTATCTTTTAAAAAGGATGTATAGATCTACCACAATTTCGTAATCGAAACGTAGAAATGTTTCTTCCGCAGAAGAAAACCTCTTCGGAAATAACGCAACAGGTGCTGCGTCCCTTTGGAGGATTGCAGTTCCTGATTCGCCCCTTCCCCCGCTTGTTTTCTTTGTTTTCTGAATATTTTGGTCATAAGTTTGTTTTATTCTAGAACTCTTCACATTTTCAACAATGAAAGGAGAGCTTTGACCTTACTTTTTAGGTACGCGAGTGTTCCGCCCTTCTCTTCTCTCTTTGCATTCTAGACTTTGCTCTAAGCTTTCGACATCTACGTGCTTGATCAATCGACCACGTAAGGTCAGATTCTTCTGAGTACCTGTCATGTTGCATGACCGACTCATTTGACCACTACACAATCAATAAATTAGTTGAATCAACTTAAATCCTCTAACGAGGGTACTTTCTGTAAGTTTCTCAAACTCAATATTAGACATTTCTAATATCATATAATAAATAGTTTACTCTTAAAGTATAAGGAACTTATGCATGCATAACAAAATACAAAGAAGGAAGAAGAAATTGTTCCTTACATTGATTTGTACGGATTTTGGGCACAAAATAGGACTCCTTCCTACTTTGTTCTTGAGCTAAAATGATGAGGATGAACTTCAAGTTTCTAATGTAGAAATACTCCTCTTGATTGCACCCAAGACAAACCCTTAATACCAATAATATTTTTCACTAGATAATATTATTAGAGACCATAAATTAAAATCTAAATCCTAATAACATTACTACATTAGTAATATATATGAAGATCTAAGATTTTAGAACAAATTATTTCATAAACCTTTTTATGAGAGATTTTTGTAGTGAGATGAAGAGATTAGCATAAGAATGATTTTCGTTGGAAAAATGAGAACTTATTCTCATGGGGTTGGGGTGGGTGATGGCGGGCACAAATGCCCTTAGGGAGCCCCAAGCATGCTTCACCTTTGCTCTTATCAAAATAGTAGGCCAAGGTCTACGTATTTAGGCATTATGATTGTGTTTTAACAATTAAAATAATAATCATAACTACCTAAAACATACCCATAAAAACGGCACACCCACTTAAAATGGACTCCATTTTATCTTTCATATTTCGTCATTTGTAATTTGGTATGTCATGTAGCATGTAACATGTCATTGGATATTTTAATGCATATTTAACAAATTAAATATCATTTCATATCTCATAAATTAGACTTAACAAATTGACTAGTAATTCATAATTACATGTGTATAAATGGGTCAAATCATATTTGGTTAATATAATCTACAACAATTTGTAATTATAATCAACCAATCTTGCTTATATCAAATGTTTCATAAACATAATGCATCTTTAGTAATGTAACAATTAGATTACTAAAAATGAATCTTATTTAATCATATTACAATAAGGTATAATTCTCACTTATAAATTAAATTTGTTCAATTTAAGGATTTAATTAATCTGTATCGATATACCATTAATTAACTTTTCAATTAAGGGAATGGTCTTATAGGTGTGACCTTAAGGGATCAACTGATCACCACCGTCATACGACAGTAACGTCAAACTCCAGCAAGCCAATCGTTACCGATTAATGTTGACCAGTTGACTATAATATCTATCATCCCTTTGTATTCTTATTATTGAGATTTAATTAAGTGATCGCACTATTGTTGAAGACACTTACTCCAACAATCTACCACTTGTCTGAGACAAGTGTGCGTCACCAATTCTCTTGTCCTATTACAATCTCCTACTCAATGCAAGGTGTCTTACAGGTCGTACTTGCATTTGATCATATCAAGAGTGGTTTCCTCGATCTACCATAGATACCTTCCGAGCGTGGCCACGCATTTTCAGCTTACTATTCCTCGAGTGGCCTTGAGATTTTAAAACAATCCTGACAAGCGGTGGACAATTCCTATCGCACTATTCTGTTCGAATAGCCACAGCTCATCATGACCC